>VWZN01012398.1:226989-247230 GCA_013396955.1 Regulus satrapa | reverse complement strand
TGCAGGAGAGGTTTTATTTCTAAGGTGGTACATTGGTTCTTTTTTTTTTTTTTTTGTGGCTTGTAATGTGTGAGAATGGTTCAATTGTGTGTTGTGCCCCAGAGTTTTTCAGATACTGAAAGGAAAATGGATTGATTGACTCTTTCTTCTTTGTGGTAACTGGGAAAATTTCCTATTTGACTTTTCTCATAACATTATCACTTATTTTTGTGGTGGTAATGAGTTAAGAAGATTAGGAATTCTCTCTTCTTTTATTATGTTTATAAAAACTTCTGATTTATCTTTCTAGATTTTTTAAGTAAACAAGCTTCTCCAGAAAAGTTTGAACTATTCTAAAATGCTTTTGAATGATAGTTTGAGAGATGGAGAGATGCTCTGTTGGGAATCTGGGACTTGTACAGAATCATAGATTACTGTCTGGAAGGGACTTTGAGTAGGTCTGTAGTGTGGCTTCCTTCTCAAAGCAGGGTCAGTGCTTTAGTACTGACTCCAGGTTATTTAGCATTTTCCACAGTTGGTCTTGAAAACCTCCAACAGCTGACTGCTCTCTGGACAGCCTGTTCCAATGCTAATCATCCCAAAATCACCTTTTTTCCTTATAATTCAGTGAGACCTCTGTTGTTTCAGTGTATGACAAGTGGTCTTTTGTCCTCCCACCGTACACCTCTGTGAAAAGCCTGGTTTTATCTGTTCAGCAATCTCCTTGTAAATATGCTGAGGCTGCTGCCAGTCCTCCTAGAGCTTCTCCCTCAAGGGTGAGTGCTCCAGCCTCTAAACATCTTGGTGGTCTTCTGATGGACTTGAGGAAATATGTGAATATCCTTCTTGTACAGGACCCAAAGCTGGATGCAGTGTTCCAGATGCATCCTTACTAATGTCAAGTCTGTTGGCTACTCTCTGATAGAAAAAGATGCCTTTTGATGTCCCTAGGGATGAATAACTGCATCCACACCCCAAAAGTCTGGACTAGAACCCCGTTTTTCAGTCAAGTATGTAGTGTATGAAGTCTAAATCTTCCTATCCCATCAGTGCATGTTCTTTTGCTCCATTAGTGTATTTGTCTTATAAATGATTGGTAGTCAGACTCCCAAAACAGCAATTCACTTTATATTTTAAAAATTGTCACTAGTATCCATTTTACTACAATAAAGTTGCCATAGTCTTCTGTTCAGCTAAATAGAATATGTATCAAAAACCCCTAGATCTAGAGTAAGTTATAAATCATTAAATAAAAGTAGATATATGTGCTAAACTAATATGGTATTTGCTTAGTTTTCAATTTGAAAATAATGAAACTAAAACAATCTCATAATGTCTAATCACAAAGCCCTTTATTATGAAATTTGCATTTTGTTTGCTTTTTTTGCACAAGCAAGAACATTTCAAATCCTGAGACTGAAATACTTTGTTTCGTAGTGTATTTTTTTCTGTTTCTTTATTTAAAACAAGGAGGAATATACAAGGAAGAAAACATTTAAAGGGTATTAAGATTGCACAGTTAGTCACTTGAAAGCTGGTAGCAGCCCAAATTAGGTTTGAAAGTAAATGAAATGTGCACATAGCAAACTGGGAGAAGGACTGAATGTAAGGAAATCTACTACACATAAAAGGTTTGTTAGATGCATTTCAGTACATCTGGAAAAAAGAGCACTAAAACCCACAGAATGCCCTGGAGTAAATTAATGCCAAAAGAGGCAGAAGGTGTCAGAGAACAAAAACCAATCCATTATTTCAGCTGAAGTTAGGTAACTGAACAGACTCATGCAGTTCAATGCATGGCCCTGAGCAGTGATGGTCTGATGTCATAGGCCCTGATCCTGCACTTCAAGCTCTCACAGGTTGTGTGCTTTGCCAGGCTGAGCCTCCACACTGAGACATTATGGGAGAAGTAGGGAATGTTGAAAAAAACATGTTGCAGCCACATGGTTGAATTCTGGGCATTGCTCTACAAGACATTGATCAACAAGGGGGCTTCAAACAGAAGCAACAGACCAGATGACTAATATCATTACTTTGGGCTTATACAGGTGTGAAGAAGAATCAAATTGTTCCGTCATATATTTCTATTTTATATGTAGCATGCGTTTAACATATTTAGGATGTATATGAGTTATGTCTGTGTGTGCATATATGTGATGTATGAAAAAAGTTCAAGGAAATTAAAAATACAGTTCTTGAACAAATAAAATATTCTTATTAAATGCAGAGGGACGACAACTGTACAAACACCAGGTGGGATCCTGTCTGGAACAAAGCCAAAATGAGTTTTGGCACTGGGTTTAGGTGTGGCTGTAGTTTCCTGAGTACTTAAATACAACATGCCTTGTTGTCCAGCTGAGTGCAGAGATCCTTATATACTCTATATAATATAGAGTATATAATGCAGATAGGTTCTATATAATCTCCTATTTATAACTGTCATGGTTGTCCTCTATGACTTCTGTAAAATCCATCCATATTTTTCCTCTTCATTTCAAGTAAGGGAATTTGAAAGGTAGTCTTTAAGGTGACACAATTTTTAGATATCAGAGCTTAAAAGATGAAAGATGGCTCTGTTTTAGTGTTTACACATCCAGTATGGTTTTGTGAGTTGAAAAAAGTCACAACTGCATGGCCAAAATGGAAGCTTAGTCTATCTTGTTTATTATATAGTATTTAACTGAACTAGTGATGTATAATCAAATTTATGACAGGACATGGGGTTTGGTAGTTATTTGATCTACAAGTAACAATATGTTGGAAAACCTTTCCTAAATAGGAAAATCATCAGATTCATCCTCCTCAAATGCATCTAACATTTAAACAGTCAGTTTCATTGCTATTATTTTCATGTCTTGATTGTTGATAATAATGAATGGGAGAATAATACTGGAGATTTGATCCTGTAGGTGAGTACTTCTCTGTGGGACAGTTACTAAAGTCACAGTTACTTATATATTATGGACATCAGTGTACTAAATCAATTATTTATATGTGAAAAGGAATGGTCTGTGATCTAGAATGAATTCAATTCTTGACAATTAAGCATTGCTGAGATAGAAAAGTAGGAATGCTTTGGAAAGATGTACAGCAAAAACAAGAATGCAGAAAAATTTCTGTTTCAGGCCCCAAGAGAAAGAAGCATCACAGTGCAATTTTTTATTCTGTGGGATGCCTCTATATGATAAAAACTAACTTGTTAAATTACAGTTGCCTTATTACAGTACCATAAACTTTCCTAATTTCTTTTGTAGACTTTTGCCCAGCCAGTGAAGTTTAACTCTGATGTTGGGGCTTTTGAAGTAGTTAATTATGCCCCACAATGCCTGGAAAGCCAGCCGAAAAAAATTCTACATGATCAAAAACCTCCAAGCCCCATTTATGATGTTCTAAGCAAAGAAAAGAATGATGGGCAGCTCTCCAAAATGCACACTGCTTCTTCAACCTTCAGTATTGATCCAAATTACAACACTATGGTAAGCATCTTATAGACCCTGCTTTTATATTTAGATCTTACTGTAGAGATGCTGGCAATAGTTATTGTTGTGTTTGGCTTGGTAGCTTGGGAAAAATGTTAATTTATGTTAGGAAAACATAATGATGGGCCAAATTATGCCCTGTAATGCACATGTGTCTAGCAGACAAGTGAATGGAATTACAGATGCACATCCTGTAGCACAGAATTTTGAAGATTCTGTAGGGCAGGGTTCAGCTGTGTGGTCTGAATATTTTTTAATATTAAAAAATATTATGACAACAGTTACTTTACTAGTGATCCCTGGTATGTGCAAATTGACTGAAACTAATGCAGTTCAGTCTTTGCTTATTAATTAATTTCCTTGTGTGACTATGAGCTCATCTGTGGTCTGGCAACACATAAGTCTCTCTTACATTAATTCCTAAAGGATTTACATGGTTAGCATCAATTGAAATGGCCAGAAAAAATAATCTTTGGCAAGAAGAAAGCTAAATTAATGGAAAGATGAGCTGGAATGTAGAAAAAAAAATCTGGTTTCAGGCTTGCTTAGACAGTATAAGTTTTGGTATTCATACCTGCCTACTTCCCGGGCTATCTTCAGCACCAAATTTGGCAGGTTAAAATCAGGAATTTAAGCAACTTAGGCACCTGAGAGAGTACAAGTTGGTATAATTGGATGTGGGATTTTACCTTTAAACAGCAGGTTTTGAGGACAAAAAAGTATTTCACTGGGATGCTTGGTTTATTCCTTTCTTGCTTATTTTGCATGGATGTGACTGGCGTGACTTCATTTTATTCAAGGCCAGGCTAAGGTCTTGGTCCATTTTTTTGCAGTGGCTGCTCAAAATTATGTCATAGCTGGAAAGCTGAGAGCAAAGCAGGGAGTTGTAACAGACCACTGCTTTTCCCAGTATAAGATTAATGATTTTCAGAAAAGAAAACAGTGTTGAGAGAGGTCAAAAGGCAGTGATGTTTAAAAACTTGATACTAATGTGATAGTGCAACTATCTGCATTTTAACTGGACAAATAATACAAAAGGACAAGGCCCACAGACATCCCTACCATGTTAAATTATAATTTTCACTAATACTTTCCTTGAGAGCATAAAACCAGGAGAGATAGTCTTGATTTCTGATTTGCTCTCAGTATTAAACTGAGGAAATGTTGTGTGTTTGTGCAAGTGTGGCTAACACTGCTCTCTGGGCTTACCTCCCATCATTACCTCTGTGATGGCCTTTCTTGAGCAATTCAAAGCCATTTCACTATTCATTATTTCACTACTTTCTTCTTTTATGTGGTCTGGAGAAACAGGACTTTAGTATAATTTAAGATTCCATTTCTTTTCCTGGGACATTTTTCATAGATGGGAATAATTATAGCCTTTTGAGGAACAATATGCCTCAGTAGACTTTCTTCTCCTTTTGGGCTGAAAGGGTGCTATTTCTTCTTATTTTTGATGCCTCCTTTACTTGATGGGTAACACAGATACCTCATCCAGTTCAGCTTGGCATCTCAAGTCTGAGCTGGAACAAGATGGCCTGTGAAACAGTTTGCCCCAAATGGTTACTGCAACTACACAAGGTGAAAAAAGTCAGCTCCATTCATTGCACTACAATGACTGAACCAGGAAAAGCCACCCCAGATGAACTTTATCAAGTAGTTCAGTTAAAATCAAGTAGGATTTGATCTTTCAGTTGTCAGGTGGTGCTGTCTGCGTTGTTGCTCTGGCCTCCTTCCCATGAACTGAAGAGATTGATAGTTGTTTTGAATCTTACATCACTTACAAAAAGTCACCTTGAGTGGTCATCACTGACAGGTTTCTTATGAAAAGGAGTTATGACTGGAAAATCCTTGTAGGCCTTTTCAGGCTATGGCCTGAATTTAAACACATCTTGGCTAAGAAATATTTTTTTTTATTTATTTTACTTCCCTCTCAGACTATTACAAATTTACAGATAAGCAAAAGTTCTCTTCATGTGCATTTGCACATTTACAAATCTTTGATATGGAAGTAGGTATCTTATTGATAGTCAATATCTAAGATGTGAAATACATTGAGAAAAAAAAAAAAATCTGTGGACTTGCCTAGAATCGATCACAACTGTGGAAAGAAACTGGCTGGCATCCCACATACCTTACTTCAGAGAAACCCCAGTTCAGCAAAGCACTTAAGTATGTTTTTAACTTTAATCATGGGAAGTTAAACACATGCTTAAACTTAAACATGCGCTAAAAGCTTTGCTGGATTCGGTCCTAGCAAGGCCTAAGGCTGATTAGGTAAGGAAACTAATGAAGGTAACAAACCCCATCACATTAAATGTAGCATCTTTCTCTGGGGATGGGGAAAGAAGAGAATTTTTTTCCTTCAGATATGATATAATTTTGTGTACCAGACATGTACAGCCATGAGCATGTTATGAATCATTCAGATAAAAAACTGGGCTGTAAGTCAGTAAATGCATAAATATTAAATGCCAAAATAAAGAAACTATCTTCTGTATTTCAAAAAAACTTGTCAATTGCCAAGAAGAAGCATATACTGCATGGTTGGGAGTAATTAGTCTCCATCTCCACAAATTACATTGTATGAGCCACTGCCAACATAAGCTTTCCATATTTTGAAATATTTTCTCTCTAAATGAAACCACCCACTTTCTGAGTAATTCAGATTTTTTTTAATCCCCTACAGATACGTATGAGGCAGAAATAACCCTTGCCCCGAATGGAATATTAGCTCATGGAAAGAAAATTCAAGCTGTGATCTGCATAAACTGATTACCTGATATATACCAAGTAGTATCCATCCTTGCCCAAACTTCACCTGTTTTTATGGACAAGGACAGTTTACTGCATTCTTCAAAATAATTTGTCTCACCTTCATTAAAAGGAAAACTGCACCTCAGATGAATAAAACAGATCATCTCCTAAGAGTGGAAAAATTACACTATTCAAAAAAATACTAGGAAGGGCTCTGTGTAATTTCTAAGGGAAGCAACACTGGATCATTGCAGCCCATAGTCAGACATCTTACTTTATTGGAACGAGCTGTCTGTGGGCAGCTTGCTGCTCAGCATTTCCCTTTCACCCCCCAAATCACTCATTTGAGGCACTTCTCTTTCGGCTTCAACAAGGCACTGAGGCTTAGACTAACTGAGCAGAAGTTTCTTGTGGCCCCAGGTCATAACACACAAAGGTTTCCACTGTGAGAATTACTGTGTACAGTGCAGTTAGTCAGTGATCCAACATAAAAGCATGAGAGGTGATAACTAATTGAATTTCTATTTGTTTGATTTTGGTTTTAATATCCACAGCTTTCTAATTCTGAAGGTATAACTTAAGGGTTCCTTACTCTTCAATTTCTTGAGGAAAAATAATAGCTATTATTTGTAAAATGTGTTAAAGTCAGAAAGTAGCAGTTTCCTATTGCAAAAAAAAAAAAATTGCATCTAATTTGCATTTGAAATTGTACAGTAAAAGAATGATTCATACACACATTATTTCTGAAGAAAAAATGCTCATGATTTGTTGCAGAAGTTGAACTCTAATAGGTGAAATCAGATTTAGATATTTTTCGCTTTTAATAGGAAGGTAATTGTTCCAGCATAAAGATGATGTTCACTCTGTATTTGTCTTCCTGAAACAATGCTTTTGTAGAAGGAAGATGTAGAGAATCAGTTATGTGGCAAATAAATCAAGAAAGTTAAGAATACTGCAAATCTTTGGCATTTCTTTTTTAATAGCAACTCGATCAAGAACAAGCAATTGAGTGGATTAAGAAAGAAAGGCTTCCAGCATTTCTGGAAAGTGACTGTTACTTTGAATACAGGTACTGCAATCTTTTATGCTATTTTTCAGTTTTAAATTTGTATGCTTTCCTCTTTTGTTTAATTAATCTTGATAGTACGTGTAAAGCGGTTTTGCCCTCCTCTTTTCCTGTTTTCTTTATTGTATAATTTTACTGACCTGGATAAAGTTAGTGACTTTTTCACTCATCATGCTGTAATTTTCTTGGACTATGAATTACATCCTTTGGTGTACTACACCAAAGAGAGTAAGAATGGGATTTACTGATTTCTAAATCTCTGTTCCTCAGAGATACCATGGTAGAGCAATGCACCTCTTGCTAATCAATATGTAAGCCATAAAGATAGAAGTTATTAGTCTATGAAAATTAATTTGGAAAAGACCAGCAAGTCTTTTTTATTTCAATATTAGTTTTGTGTCTCTGGACCCTCAGTCAGAGTTTAGCAAAGTTCTCTGTGAGATGCCATGCCTTAGCTGTGTGATTTACTGTTACAAACTTGCAGTGTTTTTCCAGATGCCCATTCGGCAGAGGTTCAGGAGATGTCGTGCTTGTTTGGAAGGACCTACCTCTGTACCTCTTAAGGCTGTGTCTAGATGCAGATGATTGTAGCATGTTTTAGGGGTCCAAAAGAAGAGGCAGCCTGGGAGTATGGTTCACAAAACTCATGTTTGCTGATTGTAATGGCAAAGTGGTTACTGTGGTATAGACTTCTACAGTGAAAAAATGTTAAATGTCTTTTATTTTTTATAACCTGGAGACTGTGCTTAAGTTCAAGGGGGAAAAGTGTGTGAAGAACAAGAAAACTGTGAGTGCTGAATTATACCTTTGTTAACAGCCTGCTTTACATATATCTGGGCCTCATGAAACAATAACTTTGATCTTCTGCTATAGCAAAATCTTTGATCAAGCAGAATTACCAAGAGAATGGCATAAAACCAACTCTTAAGCACGTACCTAATTTCAGTTGACATCTGTAATTCAAGCTGCTTTCCTGAATCAGAATCAAGATAAGTTCAGGTGCTGTAAGGTAAACTTGGGTTTAAAGATTAAGACACCCTAACCTTAGAATTAAATCCTATTTGATCTCCAGTAGTGGACACAAATAAAACTGAGCATTCACCTGGTTGTAGGCTTCAGCTTCCCTTCATCTGTGACGTGGTTGGCTTTGTACTTCTTTCTCACTTAATTAAGTTCTGCCCAGTTCTTGAGGCTCCCTGTTGTCGTGTGGCTCTAGGATTGCCTTTCCTGAGCATTGCAAGGTGCACACTAACACAAAGTAGCACTGGAGAACTGTTCAGCACTATGAAACCCTCCTAGAGCAGCCAGCTGAACATGAGAGTGCCTGCTGTCTTGTTATCACCTGCAAGTTTGATCAGTGTGATCAGTGCTGTGGCATTCCTGCTGGCAGATTGCTTCTGTGAGGAACCAGAGATGTAGTATCTGGTAGTGATACAGGGCTTCTGCAACCTGGTAGAATAGTTCAGTTCTAGGGAGCAAAATGTTCAAGGGATTCTAGGCAGGGCTTGGGAGTGCAGAGGTACATGCAAAATCATCCTGAAAGAAGTAATTTTTAACTGGTAAAGCTTGGCACTATCTGTGCGCTGGTGAGCTGTGCAGGGGCAGTACTGGCATTTACAGATGTGACAGCAGGTGAAAGCTGAAATAATACTTGGCTGGACTCAGTGATCCTTATGGGTCCCTTCCAGATCAGGATATTATATAATTCCATTATTCCATGGAAAGAGCAGATCATTAGGTTCTCTGTAGCTATTTTTTAAAGATAGATGATTTTTAAAAATGGCCAATTCTGTGGGCAAATCAACTGTTTCTCTGATTAAAAGCTAAAATTAATTATTTTCCTGTCTCAACATTTAATTTCAGACTAGCTAAATTGATATCACAGGTAGAGTGGAGCAAGACTGGCATTAATTTCATTATAGACAGTGACTACTCTCCCTGGATAAGGAAGCAGAGCCCAAGTTCCGCCCCTCCTGAGGAGGATGACTCTTCACTGACTATGAAGAAGTTCTATGTATCACTTGGTGAGGTAAAATAAACATGTTTAGTAGGTTTACTATCAAGATAGGTTGAATGATTTGGGTAGAATTACTATAAATGAGGTCACAACCTAACGGAACAACTGACTTGGATAACCTAGTCTAGTGTGGGGAGGGGTTGGATAGATGATCTTCAAGGTCCTTTTCAACCTAAACCATTTTCTGATTCTCTGATTCTCTAAATAGCTTTTATGTTCAAAGTTTTTTGTACTATAGAAGGTTGATGAGTTGTAATACAACTTGGACAGAAACTCAGCTCATACAAGTATGCTCAGCTACCATCATACAGCTCTCTGCATTGGGAACTATCCTCACAGAAATCTACACAAACAGACTGCACAAAATTCCTATGGACAGTAAGCTGTAGCTCTCAGAAATACTGCAATAAAAAGAGAATTTTTAATTGTTCTTTGAAACTTCTTTTCCCAGGCTACAGTTACTCAGGTAAAGGATTGGTTTACCTTGGCAAAACAGGGTGATTTGGTGAAAACTACAGATTCATCTATGCATCCTGTAGCTTCCAGTAAAATTCAAGATACTCAGCACTTGTCTGGGCATCATAAAAGAGATGAATCATTTCCTGAAAAAGGTCCCCTTCTGGGTAAGTAACAAGGGCTCAACCCTGTGGTTTGTATCACAGCTCAGACTAGGTGGAAAGAAAAGGCCTTCTAAGGAATTGCTGCTAATTCCACTTGTTACCTTCTGCATGTCAGATGCTATCTGAGGCATCAAACAGGCATTTGTTTCTTTCCATAGCTACATCATTAAGTGAAAGTTTGAGCTATTAGCCAAGTAATTTTGTGATAGTAGTAGTTTCTTTCCTTACACATTTCTGTCTCAGAGAAATCAGTAAGTTTCAGTTGAGCTGTTCTGGGCTTTTTGGGGGGACATGCATTCATATGTTTTGAAAGACTTTCTTGTCTGGATTCTTTGGGTATTTGATAGCATATGATGTGTTTCAGTCATTTTCTTAGGGTATTTATGTTGAGCACTTAAAGGTCTTTTGGCTGCCAATTTTTATGAATCTTGAAAGATGTAATAATTTGGAATCTTGTCTTATGTTCAAATTTATTTGGAATTGTTCAGCAAGTTCCAGAGGTTCTGGGAGAGAAAATGCAGATGCACGTATGCACAGCCTTGCACAGCCTCATTGCACAGCCTTGCTTCTGCTTTTTATGCAGTAGCAAGAGGAAGAGAAGCCTCAGCTCATATGTAAGGAGCTTGCTTTCTCTCCATTCTAGAGATGTATCTCTCTCCCTAATTGCCTCAGGTCCTGAGAAATGATTCTCGGTGTTTCATTTCACAGACCTGTGTCAAGAGGCTATGATTTTTGTCAGGTGAAAACAAGTGAAACAGTTTAGAATTAAGAAAAGGTATTTTAAATCACACTGGTTTTTATGTTAATATCAACACATTTTGCCATACATAGTTAGGAAATTATGTAATTGCAGAGCAGGGAATCTCTCTGCCACATTCCTAATCCAAGTGTCTCTCTGTGACAGTGGGCTGCACTGGTTTGACATGGCTTATTTTCAGAGGAATTTGAAAGGAATGTCTAACTAGTTAGACAAAGAAGCCGGTTACCTGCTTTCTAAGGAATGCCACAACCACAGTTTCCTTTCCCCTTCAGGGACTGCATCTGCAAAAGCCCACCTTACCAGAGAGAGATCCAGAGAGGCTGAGGAACGCTGCCCTGTGGCCATTGCTGCACCTGCTTCCCACACGCAGTCAAGAGTTTATCTAGACCCAAAATGGCACAGTGCAGCAAAAGAAGAAAATGAACAGGGAAGCACAACTTTTCAGACAGAGGAAGAATTCAAATCAGCATCCTCTCAAATTGCAGTGAAGGAACCTATTTCAGAACTGACCCACCAGCCAGCTGCTGACATTGAAAGTAATGTGAAGTTCCACAGAACAGCCTGAAGTGTTTACACACAAGTTAGCAAATAATGAATTTGCTCATGGTACTGCAGAGTCACTCTTTAACCAAAGTTCTTCTCCACTTACAGCCGTGGACTCCAAGGAAGATGTAAGAGAAGAAGATCCTGAACAAATAAGCCTAAGTTCAAGATCTGAAAGTGTTGGGCCAGACAGCAGGGCTGCCTGGTGTATTAGTCATGGGACGTATGACACTGGCAACAGACACGAGTTTGAAAGATTCAAGAAGTTCATTAAAGGAACACTTGGGGAGAGGTACTGGTGGCTCTGGATGGATATTGAAAGACTAAAGGCTCTTAAGAACACTACAAGGCAACAAAGGTACTTCCCATTATTTAACAGTTACTCCCATTGCTTTAATACTTGTTACCATTGATAGATCAATGAGATTTTGAGATTTCAGAGTAAATTGTAATGTCTGAATAGACAGACACAATTAAATGTATGTCCTGACGAGGTTTGGAATGACTCTGCTGAGCTGATAAAACTTTTTGCAGAGTCATGTTTGCAAAGCTTACATGAAGTCAGAATCATCATTTTATTTAGGCAGTGTTAGAAAGAGATTTGGAAAACAGATGGCAACAGAAAGAAACGAAAGAATAAAAGAAATTAAATTCACAAGTAGGACATCAGTTTGACAAACTGCTTTAATGAAAGATCCTGCTGGATTCAGATAGTCTATTCTGCAGCACTATATGTTTTGTCTTATCCACAACTTGTCTCTAATTTGTGGAAACAATATTTTGGCTTCTGCCACTTGCAATTAAAAACACGTTGCATGGCAGCAGTTTGAGCAGTAGGATGAACTGTAGTCAGTTCTGTACAGCGTTTGTTACATCCTTATGTGACTATTTTTGTTGACTGCAGGCAACTCAGTAAGATGAAAAAACTGTACCTGCTGAGCAGTGGAGACTATTTCCTCAGTTCAGAAGTGTTGCTCAGACTTGAACTATTGCATGGAGATCAATGGAATATAATGCATTTAAGACGGATTCAACCTGAAGTAGTGAAACCTCTACTTCTTTACTGGTATGAAAAAATGGACGTGAAATAAAATTGTATTGTTTAATAAACGTCCATTTTCCTTGATAAGACTATTATTTCATGTCACTTATCCCACTGCAATTATTAGAAGCAGTATCATTGTAAGTACTAGCACATGAATTTTTGGCTGAGCCTAAACTGCACTGCAATCTGCTGAGAAACCAGGCAGATTTGCCTTAATAAGCCCTTGTTATTTCTCTACCAGAGCATCTGATCTGCTTTGTGGATCTCTGCCTTGGACAGTGTTCATTTAAAGTTTAGTCTGTAGGAGAGGGAAACCCATCCAGGCACAGGAGGTTAATTTTGTTCTAACCTGTTCCCCATACTACCCTTCCCAAGTTCTGAGGATGCTCTGTGTCTGTCTTCATTGGATTTTCCCCTGAGAATTTCCTGTTCAATGCCTGTCATAAAAGATGCCTTTTACATATTAACAGCTTAAGTGAGGATATAAAATGTAATGTATTTCCAAAAATATGGGCCAAATTTTTGAAGGTGTTCTCTCCTCCACAAGGGGGTTCAACAAATTCCAGGCATAAACAAATACCTGCAGCTGGGGATCCTCTCATGACTCGTGGTTTCTGTCCTGGCCTACAGTCCTTTCCAATGCATTGCTGGAGGATGAGTGGGGAATATCTTCCTGCAAACTGATAGAAATGCAACTGTGTGAATTTGCAACCCAAGTTTACTTATGTGTAGTATGGTTTTAGATTTGGAAGCATGCAATATTGAAACATATCTTTGACACTTAAGTGATTTTTAATCTTACGTGCATGTACCCTTGGTACAGTAAACAATGTCACTGGGAAAAAAATAAAGAAGACAAAATAGCCCAGTGTTTCATTATTTCAGAAAGCTCTACTTATAAGCTTTTTTTCTCCCTAGGGGTCCCAGATTTTGTGTCACTCATTCAACAGCAATAGATGCTGCCAGTGCAAAATTGAAGTTCTGGCATGCATGTCAGGAGAGACCAAGAGTGGACGTTGATCCTTTCCCACAAATAGTATCATTGTTACCATTGACCCAAAAGTCTGACATACCGCCTTCCCTTCTTCAGGTAAGCAAGATCACAACATTGGGAAACAAGACTTTGTCCCATCAAAAATAATGACAAAACTCCTTGAATTCAATGGGACAAGAACAGGATACTTGGTTTTTTAGAAAAGATTTAGCATTTGGTATATTGAAGATAGCTGCATATAAAAATGCAGTAAAATTTCATTATATTTCATGCAACAAATTGCTATGAATTGAGTCAAATTATCTTCTCAGTTATACCCTGGCTATTTCCTAAGTCCTTTGGATAAATGTTTTAGCTGGGAGTTCTCAGAACTGCAAAATTAAGTCTCTAGCAATGCAGCTTTGCCACTCAGCCTTGCCTTAATCCAGAGTAATTCTTATAATTTCACTGCAGCTAACCTGGAGCTATTCCTCATGTCTATAAAAAAGGCAGAATTCTGCTCATTTTCTATCACTACAGCCCTTCCATCAGCTACATGTGGTTTTTGCTTTCTACAGAGGGCCATGAGCCACTCAACAGACCTTTTCACAATGTGTAGCTTTCAGATGGCCAGTTCAATTTTGTCTCTTTTCTTCTTTGAAAGCCTGAGTGTGAAAGGTAACTGCAATAAAAACTACAGGTTTTCAGCAATATGGTGTTAAGCCTCAGGATAGGTAGTACTTGGGGACTGTGCTGTGGTTCCAGTATCAAGAACTGTATAGGCCAGCACACACCTCTGTTCCTTTAGGCTAGTTTGGGGCTATAATAACTTCCTCTGAAATCTGATTTGTGGAGATAATGGAGAAAAACAATGGGACAGATTTCCTGTTTAGAGGAAATTGGGTTCAGAAGTCAGGTTCCTGTTGATCATGGCAGAAATGGGAGCAAGAAACACCTGTCTCTTACAGTGACCAGTTCACAAGGTGTACTAACAAGCCAGGACTAGCTGTAGGTCAGGCAGACAGGAACCTGCAGGTTTTTTTTTCTTTTTTTTCCCTTGAGAAATTTGGACATTTGAATCTTCTGGCTACACTGTGCAGAGCAGCAGCTCTGGGTGAATTTCTGAGGGCACTTTGAGTGCAACTGGCATCTCCAAAAAGTCAGAGCATGATTTTGTTTAAAATAATAAGTGATTGTGTGGCAGAAGGACCCCTTTCTCTCCCAGTTTGAGTAGTTGTATCTCTCTTACAGTAAGCTGACTTAAGATAATCTTCTAAAGTTTCACAAAACATGTTCACATGCCCTTCTATACAATGTGCTTGTAGCATATTTCCAACTGTTACAAATGCATTATCTAAGCTGTAGGGGTTATTTAGATATGCTGAAAAATCTTGGAAAATATTCAGAAATTTTTGCAACTTGCCATTTTACATATTGTGATTGTCAAGGAAGAGTACTCCTGAAAACCCTTCACTATTTTTGACTAGTTAATGAAAACATGTTAGGAAAACAAAAAGGTGGAAAAAAACCCCAGAATTGCTTTATTTTTCTGTATTGTCTTTTACAAAAGAAGAACAAACTTACCAACAACTTTATTAAAACTAGCTAAACCAAATTTCTCTTTGAAGATATCACCAAGATTACCACCTACCCTCACAGGAAGTCAGATTCTCCCAAGGGATGATATTTCTAGCAGTAGAATGTGGTAAGTACTAAAGTCCCTTGTGTATCTTTCTGTACAGCAATATACCTCAAATATCTATGAACGTATTTTAGATTCTACTGTTTTGAGTAATACTTTTCATTAATACAATTATCTGCTTAGTGAAGCATAGTTATGGTACAGATTGTTTGCATGGAAAATTCCTCTCTGGCTGATTAGTTTCTCACTTGTTTAGGCCACAACACAAAAGAGTTTATTTCCCCAAATACAGGTGTTTTCTCTTATACAATAGTCGATGTTGTATACATTCATATATGCTAGCCCTCAGAGTCATGCTATGTGAAGTATTTCCACAGGGCAACAGGAAAAAGGTATTCTTCTACATTGTTTTTCATTATAAATTTGAACTCCGTGTACTTTTTCCTCTACTATTCACTATGTCATTGCACCACTTTTCTGCCCCTTCTTATTTATTTATTCTATAAGCAGCCCTGGATTTTTCTTAAATAGGTAGTGAAATTTTTTTTGTTTGTGAACCAGGCCAATGTCAGTGAGCACAGATGTGATTCATAGCTTAGCTCTGGATGGGACCAAAGACTCAAAATACCAGGGTCACAGAAAGTACACCTATGCTGAGCTGCTCCATGTAAGTATGGCTTGAAAACATTACATGTCTTGAATCATGGGCTGAAACACTTTTTTCTGCAGTATGTAATAGTAATAATGGAGAGAAATCAGTTTAATTTCATGCATATCAATGCTTTATGCAGAGGTATCATTAGAATGTCAGCATTTTCTGTATTGTATCTATCACGTATTGGACAGAAAATCACACAGAGGTTTATTTTCACTACAAAGTGCTGATCATCTCCATAGTGACCATGAGCTGAGTAGGCTGTTATGGAAAACTCTCTGGATAAATGCTTCAATGGAATAATTGCCTAGGAAAGTATATCAGACTTAAAGTGAAAACTTAATCTGCCTTAGAAAGTCACTAAAGTTATAAGATTCCTAAAAGGAAAATGGTTCATTTGCACAATTCCTCTTTAATTGCTTGTGTACTTCATTCTTTTTTTTTTTGTTGAATTATTGCCTGCTAAGCAGGTCTTCAGTCAAGCAAGCCTCAGGAGAGACAGGCTGTACAGATGAGCCTTTTCTTAGTAACTGTTAAAATGCTGAAAAATTAAACATATGGGATGTCAACATCTGTTAATCTAAAATATATCCAAAACCTTTCTTGTTTGTGGAATGGTCTCAAAACAGCCTGCTCTTTCCTGGAGCTACTGATACCCATGGCCTGACAACTAAAAGAAAAAAAAGTTAAGAAATCTGGGCCAAATCACATGTCCGTGGGGTTTGCTGAGCACATGCTTGTTTGTTTTGCACTTCAGAACCACACTTTATTTATTACTTCACCGCAATCATTTTACTTTGTTGTTTTTGATAGAAGAAAAAGATTAGTCTTTGCAATTAAGGGACATTTGCAGTTAGGAATGTATACTCAGCAAAAGTTCACACCATGTACTATTAGTTTCTATATATCATGCAGTTTCCCTCTTACTGTTGGAAGAAAATATGTATTTACACTAGTTAGAATGGAACCTATAGTCAAGACCTCACAATTTGCCACAAATATGATGCAAAGGTTAATGCAGGGATTCATAGTTTAGATTCATACTGGGGAGGGAGATCTTCCTACTCTGCTTCAAAAGTCTGGTTTCCTCCCACCATTCTCCATCCTTTTTACTATGTGGAAAGAAGCTGATTGCCAGCCACCGCACTCATCTGCCTCGACTTCTGCTATCAGAGACAGCAAATCAGCCAGAATTTCTCTCTTGTGATCATCAGAAACCAATTTACTTACAGAATCCTCTTTTGGCTTCTCTGTGAGCATTGACAAAATGGATATATTCTTTCCCAAATGCTCTAGGAACTAGCCATGGTCATGCACATGGATTTCTGGCTCCCTAAATTGCTCATGATTTTGTTACTCATGTCAGTGGTGTAATCCCAGAAGATGTATCTTTTGTTCCATGAGAGTTGAATGTCTTGAATCTTGACCAAATAACCACCTCTTAACTTCTCTTAATTCAAAACACAGTAGCCTGAGCTGAGACAACACTTGACAGCTAACTGATTTTGTTGAGTATCACTGGAATTCCCCAGAGCTAAAGACTTAATGACAGAATTAAGGCCAGGGTTATTTTTTTTTAAATGTTTTAAGTATCGAGGAGCCACCTTGGGGATGCTATGATCACTTAGCTACTCTGCATATCTTCAGTCATCAGATTTATTCCATTGGATGTGAATATTTAGTGGGAAAATGGTGTGGAGGACAATGATCCATTGCATATGTAGTAGAAAATGGAGTCTACTTCCTTGGGATGAAGATGCTAATTGAACACACTTCATGGCCCTCCGTTGCAATGTAGTGACATTTGGAAATAATGAAAGCCTGTTATTCCTTGCTGTATGTTTTATTTGTCCAGGGGAAAAGTGCTGCTGGCAGTGCTGTCTTCAGGGGATCAGGAATTGAAAGCATGCTGCAGTCTCTTTATTTGGAGAACAGAGCAGGCTACTACTTCACACAATTCTGTGAGAAGTCAGGGAATAAGGTATGAATATTTTCCTACTCTGTGATAATTTAGTCCACAATTGACTGAATGCCAAGTTATAGAATGCTGCCAGACTGAAAAAAAAAGAAAAAAAAAATGGAGAAAGAAAGATTGATGACTGGATGAATTATTACTTGTGAGACTTCAATTCCGCAACAACAATAAACTGTTCACATATATATGCAAACTAATGACAGGTCTTAACCAAGCTGTCAGATTCTTACTGTCTCAAACCTATTGGAATTCTTATTGTACAATCAAGGATAAAAAAAAAAAGACTTAAAATTTTAAAAAATTAACCTTTAACTTGGCAGAAAAATTTGAAGTATTAACTCACAAAAAACATTTTTTTAAAAAGATGGGAAATCTGCTGTGCTGTTACTCACGATAATCTGATTTCTGCTTACTTTTTGGGTTAATGATATCCAAAATCTCCAATATTTTTAAAGTGTTCTTATGCTTCCATGAATCTCCTTGGATTTCTGAGACACATAACACTATTTCTTCCATGTAGTCAGCAGCTCTCTCTTCATTGCTGGGCGTAAATTGAGGATTGAATTGGAACAAGTTATGAATATTGAGTTAGTGTTTTAGTGCCTCTGCAGAAAAATTGAATCTTTAGGGGAGGTTTGAATGCAATCAAGATGGACATTTGTTTCACCAGTAGCACAACCCAGAATCCAGCAGCAGTAGCTAGAAATGCCTCTGGCTTCTAGAAGGCAAAATCCAATATTTCCAAAGCTGAATATCTTCAACTAAAAATATTAAATGTGTATAGATAGAAATCAAAATAAAATAAACTTTCTTTTTCATTGGAAATCAGTGACCACCCACATGTCTCTAGCCTTTCCAGGTACCAGTCTCCTTTCAAAATTATTTGCCTAAAGTTTTCTCTTCAGTTGTGAAGCCGATTTTACTCATGCTCTAGGTCTGGAAGGCTACGGTTTGGGGAACAAAGTTCCCTACCCCTACCTTTTTGGAATGCATTCTTTATTGGTTAGTGATGGGGATTTCAGGGTATTTTTAAGGTCTAAACCCATAAACACATGATTAAAACAAAGGATTTGGGGAAAGATCTAGACTTCTTCTGGAAGACCTTTTGCTGTTTGTTTGAATTTATGAAATGAGGCCAAGACCCTGGGTCTCAGAAATGCATGTAATAAAAATGTAGTGATAATCCCAGTACGAAATGTCAAGTACACAGTATTTAATTATTTTGGTTATTGTTGCAAAACACTATTTTACCATGGCACAAGCTCTGCATGTCCATTATCAGCATCTCTTCCTTAGCACTGGCTTTACGCCACTGAAGTGTGGTTACTCTTCAAATGATAACTACAATGTTAACAATTTTAATGGCCAACTATGCATAAAGGATGCAATAAAAAATAGAGTATCACTGTGATGATGCTATTAAATATGTTGTCCTTCTGCCAGTATGCAACAGAAGATTAAATCCATCTTAAATTGAGCTTGATCTGTGATGATGCCAAGGAGCTAAATAATTATTTGCGTTGGAAAGTCAAATTTTTAATAAAATTGTGATATTTGGGCAGCAGTAACTTAAAATATTTTTCGTCTCTAGTTGTGGAAGAACTGCGTGTACTTTTGGTTTGACCTACAGGTTTATCATCAGCTTTTTTACCAAGAAGCCCTTCAACTTTTTCAAATATGCCAGCAAGCTCAAGTAAGTTGTAAATAATGTGTTTTTCTTTCAAAAATACATTTATTCATTCCCTTCAAAAATGCATTTGTTCCATGTAAAGAATGAAAAGAAGATAGAAAATAGAAAAGTTTCAAAACCTTGACAACCCACACTGAAGTAAATCTGTGCAGACAATAAAAGAAGCTCTTTGGATTGTTTCCATGGAATTTCTTGATTCAAATGTTAAACATGCATAGTTTGATTTCCAGGCTCTGCAGCCTGTTCCCAGTTTTATCTATTATACTCAGTTTACTAAAACTCCCCTTTGCTACACTACGTCATATTTGGAAACTGCCTGGTTAGTGTTAACATTAGAGACAGTATTTTTTCTAAATTATCTAGGTTTGCTGTACCTTTTCTTCCATCTCCTGTGTGGGTTAGAATTGCAGATCTCATAGTACAGACCCTCAGATAATGACCTCAATAATGAAAATTGATCTTTGTTAGCCCTGTTTAATTTTTATGATTATCAGGGCATCATTATTATCTTTACCATGGTTCATCCCCCTAAACAGATCTTTAGACCATCATTTAATGTTAAGGAGAACTGATACTTCCTATAAATAAGTGTTTTAATTGGGCGTGCACTTCGCCCACAGTGTTGTTGAAGGCAGAGTATGTTGATTCCATCAGGGAAACAAACTGCAACAGTGTGGTATCATTAGAAGAACTACGAGGATCTTTTAAAATCACTTTGTGAAACTTTGGTCTGATTTTCCTCTATAAACCTTGTATAGGAAAATATCCTATCTGTATATTTAAATTTTTAATAGAGCAAAGTTACTTCACATATCATTGGAACAAATATCTGTGGAGAGCAGGTGAGAGTAATCTCATACATGCTCCTCAGCATCTGGGCATCCTTGAATTTGTCTTCTTTTCCTTCTTGGAGGTTTTACTAGGAAAATGACAGAATTTTGCACATTTGTCTAGAATTCTCATCTGAATCAGTGTTATTTGTACAGAAACTCCAAGCAGAGACCAAGGCATGGATTTCTCCCTCTCCTGTCTTGTACTGG
>VWZN01012398.1:186142-215594 GCA_013396955.1 Regulus satrapa | reverse complement strand
TAAACCTTCATAATGAAGAAAAACATTTGAAAAAGTTTCACAGAAGTATTTTAGATCTGGGTCCAGACTAGTTACTCTGGAGTCCAGCTGGCACACTACAATAAAGGTGTTTAATGGTACTATAAGCTGAAGGGATCCTAGAACTAATGCAGTCTGGAAAATTTCCGAAAAAAACAACGAACACGTCATTTGCCTTTTTCATCAAAACTTATGGTTCTGATAATGTCCAATTGTAAGTGATCCAAGTTTCAGGAAGGACAGGCTGCTGAGTACCTGTGCACAAATTCTGGTAAGAAATTAAACAAAGCTCCATTAATGAATGCTTTGTTAAATATATAGGATTTATTCACACGATTGCAGGACAATTTCTGTTACTTTGGGTTAGTGAATTACCACTTGTTAGTCTTGCCAGGCTAATTGACTGTGGATGTGTTCCTAATCCAGTATGCCAGGATAAGCCACCATTAAATGGTTTATCTAATGCACTTGAAGATAATATATTTTACTTTTAAAAAAGATGCACATATTTGGTCAGTTGTCATAGGTAGATGCCAAGGAGTTACTCCATAAGCCACAGTAATTTGGATCACTTGCATTTGGGTGAACTTAGTCATGTTGTGATGAACTAGCAAATGAAAGAATTTCAGTCTCAATAGAACTTAAGGTTCTGTAAGGGTCTCAAAAGACTTTTGAAAGGAGAACATCTGTTCTTAAATCAGTCAGATGCTTTTGAATGTTTTACTCATAGATTAGTGTTTTGAAAAAGCTAGTTAACCAAATGGAAAACTGAAACAGATTTGTCTGAATTAAATGTTTCATATTTCCTGCTGAATTAATGTACTCACTAAAATGCTCACAGAACTTCAGCTAATAAGTTACTGTCAAAAAACAAATGAATGAAATTGAAATTGTAGATATGTAATTTATTCTGTTGTCTGGTTTAAAGAACAAAACCACTGTATGATTCTATGAAAACAAACTTAAATATATAGTATACACTCAAATATGAACAATATATAGATTGAGAACTGCATAATTGAAATGATTTGTCACTGACTATGACTAATGAAATAAGCAGTAGAATTGGTAATTTATGAGATACCAGCGCACAACCAGCCCTAGAAACAAATTTTGCCATTAATTGTTTTATCTGCTTAACTGCAGACTGACTTAAACTCCAGCACTACATATGGGCCAGGAAGGGGGTGATTTCTTGGGCTGATGTTCCCAGCTGTCATCCCTGCTCCTTTCTCAGGCAATAGATACAACAAGGAGGCAGAAGAGGAGGCGTCAGCTTGTCTCTCAGTGGCTTGCAGCCTCAGTACTGATTCAAATTCTCATCTGTTTCATTTTTCATTCTCTCTGTGAGCTCTGCACTATGGTTCTGGTTCACAGAATCCCTGCTGGATTTTGCAGTGGCATGTTGAGGAGGTTACTCCTTTCAGGGTACCCCCAGATGATACCCTAAGTGACATCTCTAAGTTTGATCTGCCTGTTCAGCAATTGCCATGGTCTCAGCAGATGGTACTAGCAGAAAAAAAAAAAGATGAAAAGTTTCAGCCTAATCTGACCTGGTGTTTAGATCTTGAATACTTTGGTGGGCTGTGGTTAAACTAATAACTCCCTAGAACATTGATGAAATTAACTCAATATTGAAATAATATTCTGTTTAAATTTTTTTTAGCATGGATCTCATGTGCTGGCTAGATATTGAAGAGTTCAGAAAGACACTTCACAAGGATAAAGAAAAAAGTGATGAAAAATCTAAAGACATTGAAACCAAGTACTTAAACAACAAATACTTCTTTGGACCCAACAGCCCAGCTACCAAAGAAGAACAAGAAAAGGTAGCAGTTACAGAGCCATTCATAAAGAACAATCACTGTGACTGTGACTGAGATAAAAATCCGCAAGTTTGCTTGAGCTTTCCCCCAAGCTGTCTCCCCAAATCTTATAGATATTTTTGGCCAGAAATCTGGTTCTACTCTGGTTGTATAGGTCCCTTCCTTCCTCTTCAGGCTTTTCCTCCCTAGCTCTTCAAGAACATCTCTCCTAAACTGTGATCTGAAGCCACAGCCAGAGCATGCACAAGACAGCTCAGAAAAAGTGTAAAAACGACTTTCAGACACAGTGACTTGTTCCAGCTTTCTATTTTAGTATGTCAGTAAAGCCACAGACAGCAAGTCTGAGCTGTGGTACTCTGATATGTCTTGACACTTAGGCAATTTACTTGGTCAAGCTGGGGTATTATTTGCCAGAGTCTGTATCCTATTATAGGTAGGGACAAATGTAATCTGTTCCCTTTTATGAAAAGTACATGTGAGCCTTGGGTAAGCATGCATTAAGTGCTTTGCTTACAGTTAAGCTCATGCTTTGCTAAATCAAGGATGTAGAGAGATAAAGGACTTTTGGTACACACAGAAGTTTATGTCATGTGTTATTGTATTTGGATTGCTTAGCTAATGCGTTCAGGTGGAGGAAGGAGACAAAGCCTTCATGATCAGCTTTCGTCAGCGGTTCTGCTAGAAGTTCAGCAGTGCGTCCAGAAGAGATTAGAAAAACAATGGCTGCCATTGTTCCTGGCAGATGAACACCATGGGGCGGAGGGACAAGCAAAGGTAATTTTTAAACAACGGCAACACATATGGGTATTGTTTCTTGTTTGGCTCGTAATTTAGCATCGGGATAAAAAAAGTTCAGAGGAAAAGCAGCCCACAACTTATTTTCAGTTTACATTGAAAGAGATGCTGTAGCATGTAGAGGTTGAAACATTTATCTCAGTAAGTGTGAAGGCAGTTCATCTGAAGGCTTAGTTTAGCTGACAGTGTTATTGTTAGAATCTAAATCCAAAGGAGCTGGTGTTAGCTCTGGTGCATCCAGGTTGCCAGAAGAGTGACCTAATTTTTGCTGTAGTGCTAAACTCTCCCTATGCCATTTTGCCTTAGCCATACAGTTCCATACTGAAGAATTACTGCTTTGTGTAAAGGATTTGCTCAAGGGGACCAGAACACAAGCAAATGAGTGAGCTTGCCATGCCATAATTCTTTCTCTTATGCTGTCCACATTCTCCCATCTGGAGCTGCAGTGCCTGTAGAATTGACTTCAGGACTTGTGAAGTTCTTCTGAGTGGGGAGGTTAACTGCTACAAGCCTTGCTCCAATTGGTTACTACAGAAAGTTGCCAAAAATCTGGGAGTGAGGAGCCTTTCACTCCTGCTGGTTCATTAGAAAGACTGGGGAATGGGCAGAGCTAACAGCTGCCTTTTATGAGAGCCTCTGTGGCTGTGATCCATGTAAGGGGATCATCCTGCTGGTGACAGATCCAGACTTGGTGTTTTGCACTTCCAAAACAGCTCTGACATGTGAATGTCATAGCAGAAGGAAACTTCACAGTTCCACCAAGCAGACACATATGCAACTGCATTGATTAATAAAACTTGTTTTCTATCATCTTTATAACATCATGAAAGTTGTCAAAAGTGTTGTCAGAAGTGCATATAAACAGAATCTTTTCCATTGATACAGAGCACTAAGCAATCTAAAAAGTATAGGTTTTAATAAGATAAACTGTAATTTTAATAATGATTACGTTACTTGAATTTTTAAAAAATCCTAACCCTCTGCCTTTTTTAGCTGAACTCTACCTCCTTTACAAGCCCTGGCAGAAGACCAAGCAATAAGGCTAAGCTGCTTCCAGGTCTGGAAGCTAACTCATGCCTCTTTTTGCACCTGCTGCACTGTGTTGGCAGAGATGAGCCCAAGTAGTTTAGAAAATGCTGTATTCAACTCAAATAAACAGTTTACAGGAAATACATACTTTTAATGAGCTTTTCGTATTTTCCTAACTCCATTTATGTCCAATTGCTCTTTTCTCTTTCTTATTAAAAATTCAGAGGATGAAAAGATTCTTTGAAGAAAGTATTTTAGAAGAAGTGAAACCAGATGACATTCTCCACTGGCTTCATATTTCACAGTGACAAAATAGTGTGGGCATGCTAGCTAGTCCTTATTCAGGAAACCAGGAAACCTGCCTTTTGTTTGAGGTGCAGTTTAGCTACAAAGATGTTGCAGGATCAAGTCTGTATTTCTGATACAGCTGTACAAAGGAATTAAAAACATTTAATGCTAAAAGAAAACCAAACCCAAAATTTATTCCTCAAGTAAGTGGTCCCTCAGAACATTATGGGTAAACTCCACCACCAGTGGAGTGCACAGTTTGACTGCTGTTGCTTCTTGTCTTCTCTAATTCCCCAGTCTTAATGAGCAGGTGCTCATTTTTAGTTGAAGAAGGGATGGAATTCTGTGCAGATCCACAAGTTTCAGACATAAAATCCAAAAGAAGAACATACGAACCATTCTACCACTAGGGTCTTAATCATTAAAAGGCTGACAAAAAGCCAAGAATATTTAAAAAATAAAATAATAATATTTTGTTCAACTATAGATAAGGGACATAACTGAAGATCTTTCTCACGAAGGCCAGCAAAAGACAACCAGGATGTGGAAGGCAAGTGAAAGTTACTGTCTCTTGTGTCTGCAGTTTCACAGTCTTTTTCATTTGGACCTTGCACATTCTTCACAATTTCCCTGTTGACAGTGTGAGGCCCAAATGTAATGCTGTTAGAAGCAATCACGACTGTACTCATTACAGTGTACTGATTACTTGCATTACTCCTGAATTTAGCTCCCTGCTGGATGGTCATGGTAAATTTCTCTCTCTTTCTGTCTGGAGAGGTCATACTTGAAAAGAAAGGTCTCTTGTCCTGGGCTTTGGAGCACTATTAAAGCTCCTCAAACTAATATTTTACCTTTTAATTTGCATTTATCTGTATTTTGCATGCAGTGGACTTATTTGGACAAGTTTTTCATTCCAGCATCTGGTAGTTTATTTATTATTGCAAGTGGATTACGTGCAGACACAAAAGAGAATGTGAAGTATGCAGCAGAGTGGGCAGGTTTAATCATATCTCACAGTATCTGTTTCATTTAGAATTGTATTTTAATCTCACAGTGCTGAGATAATATCAAATTTAAACTTTTTAAACCTTTGTAATAATACATTTCGTCAGATGTTTGCCAGTTTTTTTGCTCTTGAAGAGCAGTGAACTTTTTGTGATTGCCAACATACAAGTTGTGTACATTTGCTGAGTTGAACTTTTATTGTCTGTTGAAATCAAACTAGAGACCCGGTCACCAATTATCCATGCAAACCATCAGCACAAAAGGGATCCAAAGTGCATGTGGGTTCTGTTAACTGAATTTTCCCTTTGTCTGTTTGTCAGGAAGATGGTTATTCTCCATCTTCTGCTTCAAGGTTGTTGACCCAAAAAATAGGCAGTGTTTATATACTGGTATAGGGATGAAAGCAACATTTTGTTCTTCCCTTCATGAATATGCCCTAGAAATAATTTTTCTCAAAAGTTCCCTAAATCCTGGCCACGAGGAATAGAAGATGTTTGGAGTATTAGAGAAGGGCTGAGAAGATCCAGCCCTACTGCCTAAATTGAGGTAACCAAAGGACCCTCTGGACAGCCACCACTTTCCAGGGTAGGCTGTCACCCCTGGCAGGTTCTGTGACAGGACACTGAGCATAACCCCTGTGTTTAAGATAAGTTACCCTTTCAGCAGAAACCCTTTCAGCTTAGGATCAGGTTAGGTTTCCAGGACTGTTGGCAACAATTAAAAATGTTTCTGACCGATGCTCACCATTGACCAGCACTCCACCCCTCCAGGACTTCAAGAGTTTTAAACCACTTTTAGAAGATGGTTTTCATTCATCCATCTGATAACAAAAGGGGGTTGTTTGGCTTGCTCCTCAGCAACAGCACGAGTACTGTTTGTTCAGGAAGGCAGGCCAGGCATGAACTTCAGTTCAAACAAACTGTCCCTGCATAAGCCATCTTTCTTTCTCCACCCTTTCCTGGCTGCCTACTGGCTGCTGTGCTTGGCAGCATGAAGATTTCCAAAATGTCTCAATGACTTTAAATTCTATTTTACTATTGGTAGCTTTATTTCACAAAGAGCAGACTCTCTGGCTTCTGTGGGTGATCATAGCAACACATTTGAAACCTCATTTTGTTGGTGAGATCCCTGTCAGAAACATTTTACAACTTTAGGTTCTGTGGTTTGTGTGTTCCTTTTCCTTTGTTGTTTGTTTGCATAAAACTCAAACTGTTCTCTAGAAAAGTAGCCCATTACCATAATCAATAACAATAGCTGTTTCTATACTTTGTAGTATGCAGTCATATAGTCTAAATCACTGTCAGTCATTTCCTTTCCCATCACATCTTCCAAAAAATGTTCCCCAAACCAAAATGAAAAAAAAAAAAAAAAAAAAAAAAAGAAAGGAAAGGAAGAAATGAAACCTTGCCACATTTTATTGTATCCATGTCATAAACTCATAAACTACTGAAAGTTAGGGTCAGTGCAAAGATAAGAATCAGACAGTATACACTAACTAATGCCTTTGTTATTGCTTTTTGAAACAAAGTTTACTTGGTGCATCTATTTCTTCTTTTGACAGCATGTGGACAGCAAGAGTATTTCTTCATCTAGTGAAGTCATTGCTTTCCGCAAAGCGCTGTTGGATCCAGTGACAGCAAATCGGTTTCAACGCTTTGTGGCACTGAAGGGAGACCTACTGGGGAATGGAGTGCTCTTTTGGCAAGAGGTGCAAAAATATAAGGTATGGTGATAAAATGGAGCAAAGGGAATCAGGTTCAATTTTTGAGCAAATGCATCCATTCTTGCATATTAGGAGAATTTAAACAAAAATACCTATAGGCATTCTGTTGTTCACAGTAAAGCTTCTTTCACTGTTTAAATTGTTATTTTCAGTGAAAATTCCCACTTCTTAAGGGTAGCTATTCTTGACTCAAATGCATTATCTCTGTATTTCTTTATGCTTCTTCAAACTGTAGCATTCTTCTGAGTCTCTAAAGGAACACTGCTATCTCACTAATGCCCAGAGTTTGGTATTGATCTGTTGAGCAGTAGAAGTATGCAAACATGAAAATGTTCACTCTCTCTTTATAGCTGCTATCTGAATTTGGTAATTTCTCAAAAATGAGAGATAACTTTAAAATTCAGTCAAATCTACAAATGTAAAAATGGTATTTACCAAAAAAACCTATATATACAATGCAGACCACAGCTCCCTTGCACGTTGTAGAATCAAATTTGACTTGAGCTGAGCTTGGGATCAAAGTGAAATGTGATGGGAAAGGTCAGCAGGGATTACATCTCTCCCAAATATGTATAGTTTTGTGAAATTGCTTCTGTGTGGGTCGAAACACAATGGAAAAGCTCTGGAGTGAGGCTTTAAATCACACTGTGGCCTCCTAGGAATACCCTGGACTAAACACAGGGATACCACAGATCTTTCATATGTTCCTCATACCTTTTGCCTCTGGGATATTCCTGATGCAAAAGTGTTACCAGAATGCAGAACCTCTCCTGGGCTCCTCAACATAGCTGATGTGCACATGGCAGGCAGGGAGCATGAGATTAGCCAACGTGCTTGGAAATTGGGTTGTAAACACAGTTGATGTTGCAGTTCCACTCGGAGATCCTCTGCAGGCACGTGGGTGTATTTTCAATGTTTAATTTTATGAATTTGAATTTGCTGTCTGCTTTAGAGGGTGACGTTCCTTTGTTTCCAGGGGACAATCTCTTTTCCCCACAAAGGTTCTGATCCCCAGGCAAGGAATCACTGGCTGAAATGCTATTAAATGCTCTGGGTGTGCTGCTGTCTCTCTCACAGTTACAGAGTGACTAGCTTAGATTTAAATTCTGGTGTGAAGGCACCTGGTGTTCCATGACATAAATCCTTTTCTAAATATTTGAAGATTTTTTGAGACTTGTGACTCTTCATTGCTACATTATGGAGCACGTGGAAACTTTCTGCAAATTAATGTGGAGTGTAGTCTTAACTCTTTTCTTTGTAGAACTGCTCACTGAAGAAAGTCTTCATTGCTTTTTGTTCCACTCCATTTACTGAATTTATGTTAATTTTATTTGTCTTGTTATCAAGAAAAAGTACAATCTGACCATATTTCTCCATGCATGCGATTTGTCAATGGTTGGCAGTTGACGCTTTTCGTAGAAGCAAAGGGCTGGAGTAGTAGGAGTGTTGTGGGTCAGGCTGAACTGCAGGAATATTGCCAAAGGCGTGGGCAGCACTTTGCAGAGTGCATACTTGTATTGTCTGAGCCCTATCATGCCATCAGTTTGGACAGAGCTCCTTTTAGGAGTCAGTGACTGCATCGCTCCTCATAACCCATCAGGCTGGCTGCACATCTTGGGACAATCCAAAACCAAGATTTTTTTTTTTTATTTTTAAAACAAATGCGAAGAAACATAACTCTGTGGATCATTTCCATCTGTTCATCTATGCTTGGTCTCATCTCTCTTCACGTCATATGGCTTGTTTGTCTTTCCTCTTAATACAGCTCTCTGCCTTCTATGCTAGATGAGCAAGGAAAGCCATAAAATATATATTCTTAGGATATATTGAATATGTTTTTACATTTACTTACTTTCTTTATTATAGTTGTTATCATTCTTTTTTTTTTTCCTTCCCAAAAGTAAAAGTATTCATAACAAAGCAAGCCAACTCTTTCACATACCACATTTCTGGTTAAAAGCCATGGTTTTAATTTCTTTGCAAAGTAAATATATAGCCTTCTATACCAAAACTAAATTCAGATTCTTCATTTAAAGAGTTTTCTTTCTGAAAACTCTGGAGTGCTCACTGTGTCTCTAAGATACACATGATAGTTTTCTAGTGTCATATAAATTTCTTGAAATATATGATAAAGGGAAAGTTATGTTTCAAACTGTTGGAAGGACACTCTTTGAATTATTTTTACTTCATGTCACAACCCGATGATGGCATTGTCAGGGTGTCAAAATGTCCAAAGTATGCCAATAGTAATACAAAAGTAACAACAGGTTTTATAAGAACAACAGGATCGCATTTAAAAAGTAGAAAACCCCAGTGTTCCTTTGACATCTCATTCCTGTAAGTTCAGGTTTGTTTTCTATTCTATAGTATACAGAGTTATTTCAAACCCCGAGGATTTGGGAAACTAGAAAATCTTAATGAATGGTGAAAATAGAAGATTTTAATAAATGGAAGATTGTACTGATAGCTGACATTGTTCCCTCTTGTGGCAGCATTCCTGGTTAAAATATCTTGTACCCTCTAAATATTTCCTCTCTTTTGTTGGAACACTTAAAGCATTTCTTTATCTTTTAGTTACCATGGCTATGCAAGTCATAGCAGGCTCATTCTGAAAATTTCAGGGCATTTCACACTTGTAGATTGTTTCTCTTCTCAGAAATGCCTCCTGTTTGCCAGTAATGCACTTAAAATCTAATGCTGTTCCCTCTGAACGTGCAGGCAGAGATTATCACCTAAAAGCAGTGACTGCTGTGTATCTGCATTTGCAAACCAGAAACCCCATAAATGTCTTAAGCATGATTTTGACCGTGCACATTTACCAAAAGAATTTTGCCCTGCATACTGAAGGAATTTATTGTATAATTAGTTTTATATGACTATTGCTTTGATCAGTGGTACCCTGTAAAGGTTCTTGTGTGCGTCTCTCTCCATTGACTGAAAACGCTATTTTTCATCTTTCAGGACTTGTGCCATTCTCATTGTGCTGATGCCATAGTTCAGAAAAAGATCACAGCTATTATTGACTGCTTTATTAATTCTGCCATACCCCCAGCTTTGCAGATTGACATACCACCTGAACAAGCAAAGAAGATCGTGGAGTGCAGGAGAGAACTAGGACCTTACATTTTTAGAGAGGCACAGGTAAGAAGCCAGGAAAATCTAATAGGTCTGGCTAGAGACTGAGTGCCTGATTTTAAGAACAGTCTTCATTGCTTATATGACAGTCAGGACTCCACACATAAGCCTGGGCTTGAAGGAGAAAGCTATAGCCATAGATTTCAATGACTGTAAGGTGGAGGTGGAAGAGAGTCTTCAGATATATGCTACTCAATAAGGAAAATCTCTGGCAGCTAGCTGATCCTGGAAAGGTGTTATCCTAAGGTCTGTGTTAGGAATTCTGGCAGTAGAAATGAATTCTGTCTGTGTTCCTAATTGCTTGTTCTTTACCACTTGGTTAATGTCACAGAAGTAATTTGTAGTTAGAAAGTTTGTGGTTTTCATGTTTTATGAAAAATGCAGATGTGAGTAAAGCCCAAAGAAAGCTTAACTTGCTGAATGTCTTTCCCTTCTTTATTACAGAAAATGTGTATTAAATGGCTGTAGACAATTTTTTCTCTGATCTTTCTATTAATCAGGTTGAAAAGCAATTTTAAAACCATTACTACAGACTTACTTTTTTCTTATCCCTCGATACTGCCTTGTCTTATCTTCTAATTCCAAGAAAAGTAGTTATTCTTCTTTTCCTATAAAATTGCCACCAACACCTTTAGACATCAACTGTGAGTCCATAAAGTGTTTGGATGACAATAGATGAATGATTTGTCAGAGAAAAGGGTTGATATAGGTCCTAAGAGAAAGAGAAGTCTCATTTCCACCTGGGTAAAACCCAGTGAACTCCAGAAATGTGGCACAAAACCAAAGGAAGAACTAGGCCCAAAAGCTACAACTGGAATCTGACAGTGGCTCATATGTCACTTTCAAGCCTCTTGAGCCAGAAGCAGTGAGCATGCTTGGCTCCTTTGAAGCCAAGTTTCTCAATGCAAATTAAACATCTAAATAAATTGAAAAATGTGAGGCTTAGTACGTGCAGCAACAGCATTCACTGAGCCCCTCTGTTTGCTTTTCTAAAATTGTTTTTCTTATTCTAGTTCAAAAACGACCCTGTGAGAGATTATATCATTTAAAAATTATCCAAGATTTGCTCATAGATCTGTAATGTGGTTTAAGAGCCTTTCCAGAGGCAAAAAGTATTTCCTTTCTCTTAAGGAGGGGGAAAAAAGCCCTCTCCCTAATGAACTGAATATTTGAAATACTTGAGCAGAACAGTGGTGAAAAAGCAATTCTACTGGTGTATATTTTATCAAGAATACTTGTAAAAAATGATGGATGTTTTCATTAACGCAAACAATTGTTTAGGGAAATATAAAAAAAGAAAGTGCCTTTTAACTGTGTTTTAGGAAGATTTCTCACCAGTAATAAACACACTGATGAAAAGCATGTGCCGAACAAAGCTGGGCTGAAATGTCAGGACAGAGTACGTGGGAGGAACAAGGCTGTGTGTTCAAAAAAAATAGTTATCTCATTGTGCATTTTATTTTACAGTCAACTGTTTCCTTAATATGGTCAAGATTGACTTTATTTTCTTCCTGCACAGATGAGTATTTTTGCTCTTCTGTTTAAATTTTGGCCAGAATTTTGTAAGCTCCAAAGCAGTGCGGATAGTGACAAAATTCTAGTTGCCTTGGAGAAAAAAAAGGAAAAAGAGATGAGAAAGAAGGAAGGGACAACAGCAAAGGTAAGGCTCATAAAGTTTCAGGTGACCACTGATGAACTGAATAACATGAGCAAAGATGTTACATAAAATAAAATATCCCTTTCTCAGCCTGATCCAAAGCTACCAAATCTTGTTAGATTTCAGGCTTTACACACAACCCAGTCCTAAGGTGATTAGTTCCCAATTCTGCCAATATGTATACATATGTTTAGCATATGTATACGTGTTGGCAGAATGAGTCAATGCAATACTCCTTTCATTAACCAGAGGAAAAAAAGTATTTTAGTCACTTTTTGTGCCAAGAGAAGAGCAAAAAAAGAAGGGTGGGTTAAGAACAATAAATTTGTGTACAGTCCATGTGTACTGCGGGCTACTGCAGACCTGTTTGCACTTTCATGATGTATTGTCTTATATTAGAATTTATGTTCTGGATCACAACTGAAATCAAACCAAACCCAAACCAAAACTGATTTCATATCTACTTTCGAGAAAGACTATTTGAAAATCCTGCACATTATTTAAAAAAATATTTATGTGGTAATAGCTTTGCATAATCTTTGCCTTTTCTTGAGTATTTCTCAGCTTTGAAAGTGAAAATTTTAGACTGTTCACAGCAAGTTTCCAGACAGTTCCAGCGCATTAACAGAACTGTGACCTCTACAATGGAATGCTTGTTTGTAAAATTGTTTTTCTTGGATTTTTAAAATTAAAATATAATGGAATTCTTTTTCTATTGATTATAGGCTTTGAAAAAGTTTATTTTTTATTAAATACAATTGTTTGGCAAGCTTTGAGGAGAGAACATTCTTTTAAGGGCAGAGAAATTACTGGACTTGCAAACTATAATAAGTAGCATTACAGAGATCTTTACATATTCTAAATACCACGTATGTGTGTTGAGATGTCACATGTGATACAAACCCCACAGGTATCTGGACAGATGAAGACATAGGCCCATAAGAACATGTATACATTGCTATCCTTTTTTAGGCACAGGAAAGCTGAGGACCAGTGAAGCATTACTCAAGGTCACACACCAATGTCAAGGAAAGTCTAAAATCCAAGAACTCATCTTACTTTCTCCAAAGCACATTGTCTCCATATACACATGTGTGCCAAGGCCATTGGCAATACTTACAGTGCAAGAATGCAATATTTCAAAGTAATGCACTTTTGCATTTTCACAGACTTATTTTCCATCTGTTTGTTGCCTATGATATTTCTGATCAAGATCAAGGAATAAAGAGCAAATTTTAGGAAGGAGGGCAAAAGCCCAGCTTTTATGGAGAACAAATGGGAATGGTGAATTATGCTTCTGAGCAGGGAGATAGAGTAAGAAATTTTAGAAAGTGGTAGACAGAGAATAAAACTCAGTAAACAGTTCGTAGAAGATTCTTCTCACAAAAAAAAAAAAAAAAAAAGATCAGTAAACTAGTTACCTTTTAAAATCTTTTAAAAAAATGGGTGCAACAGATAATTTCCCCCCAATACTTTAAAAATCCTTTTCCCTTTTTGTTATTGTTTAAAGAAGTTGCCATTTCCTGTTCTCTTGCCTGAGATTTCTGTCCTCTCAGTGACAACATAATTCAAGTGATTCAATATCCCTGAAGGATACTGATAAGGTTCATCTAACATGAGCAATAGCAGGTTCACTTGCTGGCTTGTGAAAGGTGATGATTTCTTGGCAATGAAAATAAGGTCTACATTGCACTGCCCCACCAGGCTCACTGAATGAGAGCAAAGCTCTGGCAAGGGTTAGAAACAGTTTTTCTTCTATATATCTCCTCTCCACCCCACAAATCAGTTGCTATTTTGGGTTTATGTCAAACAGACCAATCACAGTCCTAGGGGTGGAATTTGCTTTCTTATTCCTTTACACTTGTGTCCCCAGGGCACTGAATCTACCTACCTGTGCTTACCTCAGTTTACAACTGAACAGATAAGAGTTGGACTTCCATGTAATAGAGTGGGAAAAATGGGCAGACAAGAAGCTCTTCACTGAGCAATGCTGCATAATTTGGTATTGTTTGACTATCTCAATTTTTTTTTTTTGGTGCCTATTTGTTATTTAAGGGGAAAAATCTATCAAAGGCATCTTGGCAATGGACATATTTCTTTGCTAGCTGCTAGATGCACATGCCACATACTTTCTAATATATGTCACTTTTTGCAGACTTTTTGCCTTGATGCCAGTACTAGTAATTTGTTTTATACATAAATAATTTTATCTCTGAAGTAGATTTTGGATTTTTTTGCATTCAAGTGCACAGAATATGTTTGAATTTTTAGCTATTACTTACAATGTAGATTTGTACTTACTCTTTCCATGTCCTTAGCAAAGAAAGCCATCAACATTATTTTCCATGTTTCTTCCATGTCTCTTAGCAATAAGCTTATTTGTTAGTAAGTTGTGTAATGGCATGGGATCTAAATTTGCTATAATATTGCTTAATTTATTATGAACAGTCATTTTTTAAGACCTTGCTTAATTCAGCATTCTCATTGAGAGAGCCAGCAAACATAAACTGCAGTGTGGTAGTATTCCCACAGCCTCTGTGTTTGCACTGGCATCCTATTCCACCAACTGAGTGTGCAACTGAGAAGCTCCTGAGCCTGTTTCTGGAGAGAAGAGCAGCATCACACTGCCTGGGCAGTTCTGTGCCCAAAAGTCACAGTTGATGGGTTCATAGGACAGTGGGAATGATGAGGAAGGAAAAGGCATTTTGGGAAACAAGATGATGTGATAATTTTCCAGATTTTTCAGGGCCTTACTAAGTGACTTTTGGAACCATTTGATCCCCTTTTTTTCCCCTCGCTTTCTCACTTGGAACACAGGAGGGTTATATTACTCAGTTCTTGGAGAGAGCTCTTTGCGAAGTCAAATATGAACATTGATTAATGTTTATAAAGAGCTTTGGGATCATCAGACAGAATTTGCAAAGGTGAAACAAACGGACATGAAAATGACAAACAGTGAATCAACAGAGCAGTTTACCAAGGGTTATAATGCCTTGTTCTTCACTGTAGATTGTACATTGCCTGTTTTCCTAACTTGTATACTGTAGTTCATACACAGCTACTGGACTGAGCTGGAATTTATCACTACACTTCCTACATTCTACATTTATACCTGAGGCCAAATTAGAGGCTCATGATGGCCTCTCTGTCCTTAAAATGCGTTCTGTTGGAGATCTGCCCTGTCACCTAGCTATATTTTGGAGCCAGGTATTGAATCTGAAAGAAAGATGGTCTGGAGGAGTGTAGAGGACAGGAAACATGAACTAGAACAAAGAAATGCTTTTAAAAAGCAGCTACTATTTTAAAATATGCTCAACATGATGAATGATGAAACTAAGCATTACAAAACATTACTGAAATGACAGTATCTCATTTCCAATGACAATTTTTGATTCCTCAGACTTTGCTTTTTACTTTTGCTCTGTAACTACTGTTCACATCTAATTATGAGTTTTTAGCATTTGCAGGGTAAAGAAGCGGAGAGAAAACTCATGAACTTGGCTCAGCTTAAGTCCTTGACTCAACCTAAGTCCTTGACTCAGCCTAAGTCCTTGACTCAGCCTGAGCCCTTGACTCAGCTTAAGCCCTTGACTCAAGTGCCAAAGAGTGTTTTGCTAGATGAGCTTGATGTGAAGAGAAGATCATCTTTAGCACCTAAAGATGGAAATGGAAGGAAGGTAAATACTACATGTTTCTACAGATTTTATTCAAGAGAGATAAAATTATCTTGGAAAAGGGGGAAGGAGAGTTTGGTCTTGAATACTGTAACATGGTTCTTCAATAACTGCTCATTCTTCTACAATGAGTTTGCCCACCTTGCAGATTATTTCTTTTTTGTTCTTTATTAATATTTTTAAAGATGTAGGTTCTGAGTAGTATTGACAGCTAACAGAATGTTAAGGTCCATTGGTGTATGGATTTAAAAAAGTATCTGTATTTAAAGATAAATTCAATAAAAGGTAGCTCAGTTCTGGAATAAGAAGCTTTTCATTATTTGTGAAATTCATATCCTGAAAGAATTTAGTTTAGGCTGGAGTCCTTTTCTGGTCATATGTTAAAAACTGAAACTGAACTCCTTTAGGAAATCTAGGTATTTGAAAATCTGACAGCACATGCCATTTCAAGACTTCTTATATAACAACTCTGACTATGCATCAAATCTGTAGTGAAAAGGTAACAGTTATTTTATTAATGGCTGAGTTGGCACTGCCAGAACATAACAGGGAACCTGTGCAACCACACAAACACAGATATGTCCTGTGAATCAAGAGCAAATCACACTTTGGCCACTGCTTATATTCCACAGAGCTCTTCCCGTAGTATTGTGGTAGTGAAGAGCAGAATATAGAAAAAGGTACTGTGAAATACCCCCAAAATATGAAAACAGAGTGTGAATTGCATAAGCTTACATTCTTACCCTTAAGTGGACCTTTTTACTTTTGCTCATACCTATTTTTAAAAAGTGAGTTGAGCAAGCCAGTATATTCCTGGCATACACTTAAGCCCTCAAGAAGAGCTAGAATAAACAAGAATCTTTTAAAGGGCAGTTTCTTCTTCCTTCTGCAAGCCCCTTTCTAATATAAGAAGGTACTAGAAGTTCTTACTGAATCATATGACAAATTGGCTCCAAACTTCTCATGCTGTAAGATAAAAACCAGGCCAAATAGAAGTGAAGTTCTCACCACCTATTATTCACATGCAATCCGAACTGTGGTTGTTTTCTTTCAAAGCAGTATTCTATCCTTAGAAAAGGAAAGGATAACATCTCAGTTATCTGCCTCTAATGGTAGCAGCATTCTGCTGGAGAGGGCAGGCAGAAGGAGCTGTGAGGCTAATGAGATGTTCAGTGAAAGTACATACTCTAGAAACAGCTTTTCTTGTTTCTATTTCCTCTCCACCCCACAGATCAGCTGCTGTTTTTGGTTTCTGTCAAACAGAACAATCACATTCCTAGGGGAGGAGAAAGGTGTAAAATTAAACAGAGATAAAATTAAATCCTTGATAGCACAAATTATATTTGGGGAGGGTAAAGATCTGCTGCTTTGTTTTTGAAGAAGAAATGAGAAAGAGTAACACTCTGACCAGGGATGGAGAATAAATATAAACATTGTATTTGTCAAACTTGTTTAAATCATGGTGTTTTGAGATTAATTTATTTGCAGCAATATTCCTTTTCTAATTATTCCAATATTATAAGGAAAAAAAAATCTTCTTAATATTTGCAATTATCCAGTAAATAGGAATATAACATAAAGAAGTTTTCTATCTTACTGTTGAAATGGATCAGAAACTACAGTGATATGACCTGAAGGCTGATGGTTTTTGATGATTCTTGCAGGGTTCCTGGTCCTATTCCAAGTACATAGAAGCCTTGGAGCAGGAAAATATACTCATTAAAAGGCAAGAAGATCTGGAGAAAACCTCATCATCATTCCCTGCAGGTTATTAACCAAGCTCTGTAGTTTAGCTGGATAAGCTTATAGATTAGGTGAAATTCTTTCAGTACAAGAACTTTGCTTGCTCTTTTTCTGAGTTGTGTATAGAAACCTCTGCCTCTCTTTTGCTGTCTGCAGGAGAGTTGTGCTCTGCGCTGTACTTGTGAGTGGTATATTTTCTAAGAAAGGAAAAGTAAGAGTTGCAGGGTATCTTTGCACTGCCTTTACTGCACAGGTCCTGCTCAGAGAGGAATAAAGCAATTTCTTTATTCTGCAGTGACATGGCAATCATGTACACATTTCACCTCCCTGGCTTCTGGCCCTACATCAGCTTACATTCAAGCTGATACTGAAACCTCTTGCTCACAGTCTGTCAGTTTTGGAGGGTGTGAGAGGCATTACTTCATCCTTGTTTCAGCTGTGAATATCCTCGTGGTCTTCGCCAAGGATATTATGACCTATTGGTTTATTTATTAAAAATATCCATTTAGTAGTAGGCCTAGCAATAGCATTATGTAATATTCAGTTCCTTCAATTTAATATTTTTTTTCCATATGCAGGTTTCTTGTCTTTGTCCTCCCTGAGGCCTGAAAGTTCTGTGAAAGCCACCATTCCTACAACGCATAAATTCTGAATCTTCCCAAGAAGCAGGAAGTGAGTACCAGACTGCCAGCAAGTGTGCTTTGAAATGTGAATTCTTAAGAGCTAGTTTTCCTGCTGCCAGTGCTGATGCTCATTAGTAGCAAGTTATCCTGCTCCAAATCATCTTTAACTGAAGCTGTACAGCCCCCATATGAAAACAAGCTTATTTTTCACGCCAGCCATGGTTAGCAGATCTAATGTTGACCAGATGGAATTTTGTTGCAGTATGTCAGTCTCTGAAATTAGGTTATCTAAGCTTTCCAGTTAAGATATTTTAAATAGGAACATGAGATGACTGAAGAAATCTCAGACCCTGTGAAGTTACTGTTAAGAACCTGACACAGAACTAGCAATAGATCACCTCTGCCAAAGCAAATTAAATATTAGACTAAGAGAAAGAAGTGGGACAGCAAAAAAAGAAAAAAAAAAAAAGAAAAAAGAGAGATAAAGACAGAAACCAAATTTTGCTTCAAACCTTGAATTCCTAGGAAGAAAGAATCCTCTAGAGGTTCTTTTTTGGTATTTTTAAACCTGTGTTGAAACCAGGTGGACTTAAAAAAATTAATAGAACTTGGAATATTGCTGCCTTCCTTCTCTGCTCCTCCTTCCTCTTCTAATTTGTACTTAGCACTGCTATTTTAGGCAACTTGGTGTCCTGCCCTCACTAGTCCTCCTAAAGTTCCAAGTGTCTGAACATAATCTTCCTGTGGCAGCATTTCCTGAAAATGACTTCAGAGCAAACTGCAGCATTCCTTGGTCTTCCCTCCCATTCTCTTTCTGCCCTCTTACCATGTTCTACAGTTGCAGTGAAAGTAATCCAGCCACGTGGGGCCTCATGCACCTCGCAGGTGTGACTCTATTCCACACATCTGTGCCTTCTGCCCCGCTGTTCTGCTCTCTGTGGAGCTGGATCACTGTGGGCAGTCCTGGTGCTGGGCCTCTGCTCCTGCTCTGTGGCTGAGAAACCTCCAGCTGGGCCAGTGACCCCAAGGCCCACAAGGCATCTGCACGCCTTGCTGCAGCCCATCTCTGGCCTGCCCTGGCTATTCCAGACTGGAGAACTGCGTTCTTGCCAGGAATATGAATGAATTCCTACCAGGCTGTGGTGCAGGCTAATGCAATGACAAAGTTGAGGTCCCACATGATTTCTCATTCTATGAGGTCTCTCCCACCAGCTTCAGTTGCAGTCCACTCTCTGATGCCACTGGAAATTTGCCTGCCACTATCCTATAGTGACCTGACCAGTCTGCTGGCCAGGTGATATAGCTACACAAGGCCCTGAATGCTCTTGGTGGGGCATCTTCCCTCCGCTTTGTACCAGAGCACGTCACACCTTGTCTGTTGGGAATGAATGGCAAGGCTGGCAGCAGGAAGTCTGTGAGAGAGGCCAGGGCTGCCATGTGCTGGGAACAGCCAGTCCCAGTTGCCTCCAGTGGACCCATCACAGGACATGGCTGATCCCTTAGCCAAGATGGCGGCACTTTGGAGGGAACACATTTCAGAAAGAATAAAGAAAGCCAGAGAGTGGAAGAAGGATTAAAAGGAGTGATAAACAAAAAGAGTGATAAACAACACCAAGGGCAGAGGAGGAGGAGGTGTAAGATGGAGAGGTTAAGGAGAAAGTTGAGGAGGAGGAGGTGCTCTGTAGTGGAGCAGATATTCCCTGCAGCCTGTCGAAGACTGATCCTGCAGCAGAGGAAAATAGTGAGAAAGAAGAAGGGGCTTCCCAGTGCCTCACCAAAGGGACAGAGTGCAGCCAGAGCTGGTAACAAAGAGGGGAGGAGAGGTGCTTGGAGTGAATTTGAACCTGGGAAATATGGAGGGGAAAAAAAAGTGTTTCCTCTAAGTGTGTAAATGTTATTTTCTTTCCCTCTCTCCCCCACTACCTGAATCAGTAATGATTTATTCTAATTTGCAATAAATTGTTTTCCCCAATTTGCGTTGATGAATTTATTGAAGAACTGTTCTGATTATTTCAACTGGCTGACCACATCAATGACATTTTGTTACCTTTTCAGGCACATTAAAATCTCTCTGAGGAAGGGAATGAAGAGACATTCAATGGAGGTGGCCAGGAGACACAAATGTAATGTGCATGCAAGGTTTGTTCTTAAAATTCTAGAGCAAAGACGACAACTTGGAATATTATTAAGAACCATGGGATCAAGGGTAGAAAATAAACATCTTCCAGTGTATTCCATATCAACCTGATTGTGACTCTGGCTCTTGTGTTAATAATTTAATAATATACCTTGAGGCTCAAATCACAGTAGGAGTCCACTAAAATAAGCATGGCACAAACTGCTGGGTAGTCTCCATCTTAAACATTTTATAATCCAACCCAGTTTTTCAGTGCCTGATCTGATGAGTAAGCAAGACACTGCCTTGAACTGACAGCCCTGAAGCAGGGTGTTTTGGCACACTGTGCTCTCATGATGCAATTCACACAACTTCTGTTCATTGAGGAAAACTCATGAGGTCTCTGAGTTAGTATAAAGCCAAATGCTCTTGTTGTTTCCTCCCAGTTCAGTCTGATTCCTGTTCCAAAGTTCACCTTCTGTCTCATTTCTGAGTTTTGATCCACAAGAAAGGCTTAAAAATCTGTCAGGACACAGATGGGCTTGGGACCTTCTATACAATATCATTAGTCCCAAGGCACTACTCAGCAGAAGGTTGCAGGAGCTCATAGCTCTTGTGTAGCTCTCCCTACTTCTAAGAAGTTTTTAAAAGACTTTGGGCACAGTTGATGTGGGAACTAAGGAGCAAGGATTAATTGAGAAATTAGGAGGAGGTGGGGGAAGAATTAACTTCTAGGCAGGACACAGGATGATACTAGACCTCTCCACATTCTTCAGACCTCTTTAAAAACCAGGCCCCAGCCACAAAGCTGTTGGCTCCATTCTTCCCCACATGTGTGTAACGCATGTAAAAGAAAGGCTGATCAGCAGGCTCCAGTGGGCTCAGTTCCTGAGGATTAGCCCTGAATTAGGGATGGGACTGTCTCCTGCTACCTGTCCTGACCTCTTGGACAAGGAGTGTGAGCCATGTAGCCCTGTCTCCTTTGTCAGAAGTACAGGTTCTTCAGCTGGAGCTCCCAGACCATGCTGCTAAGGACCATCCCAGAGTGGTTTCCTCCTCAGTGTGGAGGGGCAGCTAAGGACTACTGATAGTCTTCTTCACTCTTGACACAAGAGTGATCAAGAATTGTAAGGGATTTCCATTGGGAGTTGCTTCAGACAGGCTGGCAGGGAAGAAATGCACTTTGTTTTTGGATGTAGTTGTCCTGCTTATATACTCTCACAGAAGGAGCAAGGGAGATCATTGTTCCTGCTTTGCCCTTGGTTCAGAGTTTGTTTCAGGCTTGTCTGCACTCGTTCTGTGTTTGAGTTACCTGAAAAATACGTTTTTGGCGGCAGCTACAAGGGAGCAAAACACAAAATACTTTCCCTGTTTTTTATGTTTTCCCAAATTTCCCAAATGCTGTAAACTTTAATGTTCAGTACATCTGAGGAGGTTGGAATGCAGCATCTTGTAGTGAGCAAAGCACATGTGGTACTGTGTGGCCTACCGCTCATTAATGTGAAAGGCAGAGAAGAATCATGAAGTGCCATAAATGCAGTGATGTATGTCACCCTAAAAAGCACATGGAAAGCCACCTTCTACTGCTGTGGTCAGCACAGTGCACGCAACCAAATGCTGGAGCATGGCAGCTGTTTATGTGTTGCTGTATTCTTGCCTTCATGGAAGTTGGAGGCAGTTAGATAATGTGTAGACATCGCTTATCTTATGCTTGTAGTTCTGACATGATTGATACTTGGATTACTTGAAAACTTAAAAATATTATCTGGATATTTGTTACAAATGAGAAAACTTCTTGTGAATGTTCCAGCCTTGCCAAATAGTTAGCAAAAGTTTACCAGCAAATTTACCTCATGCAAAACACTACTGTCCCAGACAGTTATGATTATTAATGCCACACATGTTTGTGAAACTTAAAAAGAAGTACTTCACGTACTTAGTCAGTAAATAGAACTTTTCAAACTGGCCCTATTAACTCAAAGTGCTGCAAACTGAAGTTTACCCTCAATCTGGTTTGCTGTTCTGTCTCTGTGGTAGCTGAAACATATGGGTGTATGTGCACACACATGCACAGTTTCAGTGCCAAAGCCATGGCTTCAGTACGCTGCTGAGGAGGATCACGTGTATTAGTCGTGGTAGAACTACATGTCATATCCTTATTTTCATTTTATGTGCCAATTTTAAAGAAATACTGGGCAATTGAACAGAGACTACATTAAGAGACAGGGACACTTGAATTTCTGGGTTACTGGATCTAATCTAATGCAATGGCAGATACCCTAGAATTGCTATTTGGTGATACACCAGGAATGGCATAGTGGTTTAAGTCTCATCCCAAGGGACCAGTTCCAGCAGAGAGCATGAGAACTGACTAAATATTATTACTCTGAATGGTTACTCTATATAACTTCAGAATACTTTATTGCTATTGTCTTTTTGTCTTGCCCTTGAGGTCTATTCTCTCTCAGGTTGCTGATTTACCACCTATGTGAGGTCAGCAATTTTAAAGAGCTAGAAAAGTTTTTTCTCAACAGCCCTAGCACCTCTCCCTTTAGAAAATTAAAATTTATTCCTTGTTTAAGTACTTGTACTTTGTGACATTCAGAAGCCTCTACAGGAGAACAACAGTTCTCTGGGAAGTTTGCTGTTACAGACAGTAAGACCAATTCTCTTTTTCAGAAACTTGCAAACACAGAAAATTTCCGGATAGATTTATTCTCTAGTGGTGTTAAAATACACAATGCAATCATACTAATTCAGGCTTACTTTGATGTTTACTCACAATTAATGGACTATAATAGGAGAAGGATTATTTTGGATTATTAAAATATGTCATTTAAATTAATAAATATTCACATTAAGATGCTATTACTGGGTATTTCACTTTTTTCTCATCAGACCTGACATGTTTATTAAAGCAATTTATAATTTTTGAGAGTGCAGTCCCAAAATTGCTCATTCAAATACTTGTGATATCAACACAAGCTGTGATTACGTGCTTCAGAAGGGGCTTTATACATTTTGCTTTGACTTCTTTTCTGCTGCTGCATGACACAAAATAGCAGACCACGAGATGAATTCCTGAAACTACATAGTGCTGCATTATGTTACTAAGGCACTCACTTTTGTCAGTTTACAAGAGTGGTAGTAGCCATGGCCAGGCCATTTAAAAGGGGCAAAATGCTTTTTCCTTTGAGTCTGTGCAAGGCTGCTCTGCCGTTGCCTCTGTACTACTCATGATCCCTTTTTAATGGCTGTTTCTTAAAGTCCTGTTATTGGGGAACTGTCTTAGACCGTGAACTGTGGGTTCATTTGACTCCTTCAAGGTGTGAAAATCTAGTTTTTACACATCAGATATTAAGATCAGCAATGGAGAGAGGTGTTTTGCAGATCCAGTAGTAGACCTGGTGGAGCAGACCCAGTTTATCTCAGTATGGTGTGGCCCAGGCCACAGTGGTTTGTGCCACACCTTCTATATCATTTGCATGACAAGAATCATTGTGATTCACTTTGCAAATACGTTTGACTTAAAAAGGAGAAACCTGCAGTAATGAAGTCAATAGATAAAAGCATCAATGAACTGGATATTCACAAAGATTTAGGACCCTCAGTTTCCTGGTGTTGAGAGCACTGAAAAATGGCAGGTCATTCATTGCTTCTTCTGTGCCTTTAGCCCAGCACAGTGTTACAGGTACATTTTCCATCCTCTGTCTCTTGTATGCTTGTGAAATGGCCAGCCCCAGTCCCTAACAACACCATTGCTCCAGTCAAAAATGTTGATTTTAGCATGTGTGTGTAAAAAGGACTGAAGGAAGAACAGATGTTTCAAAGTTCTGTCCCAAACTTGAAAAAGAAAATCCTTAAATTATTTATATTTCTAATGCTAAATGCTGGGTCAAACTGATCACTGTGAAGCTGTATGCCAGTGGAGCTGCAGTAATCAGGCTTAAATTTGACCTATTGAAACTGTCCCATTACATTCAACTGGTGATTTTTGTGATTACCTTTTTATAGAAATGTTTTTTGCCAGCCATTGTGAATCACATCTGAATACAGCTAAGATGGGGTTACTGACTTTTTTTAAGCTTATGGAACATTGTTGGTTTTAATATACTCAGTAGTTGCTGTAAAAATGTTAGGGAAAGACAGGTTTGAACAAAAATTTTAGATCTGGATCTGTACCCACAGTTCAAATGCACCTAATTTTGAGCACTCTCAGGATTTCAGAGAGTTATAATTCACATCTGTGTTTCTAACTCCTTCATGCATGATTGTCTGAATGTGCACTCTTGGAACAGGTCCATGTCTAATAGGCTAAATTGTAGTTCCCAAATCAGAAGCCACATGGTACTGCTGTATAGTTTTCTTTTCTCCTCTTATAACGTAGCCTTCAAAAAAAGTTCTGTCAGTCCAGCAAACTGGATTATTACAAAACACCAAAGTCTACACTTTCGACCTACCTGCTATTGAACTCACACATTTTTATTTCTACCAGTGATTTAGTAAAGTATTTGCACAATGGCCACAGTGGAGACTCCTCTGCCAGGAAATTATTTATCAGAGCAATGGAGCAGATTTGAATTATGCAGGACCCACTAAGCTGTCCTAGTACAGTGAGGGTAGTTAAGGTAGAGATGAGATTCTCTTATTTTTAATACTCATAGAGTCAAACTACTTCTTGTGTCAAGCACATGCTGTATTTACTTGGATTTTCCTCTATTTCTCTACTAATTAAAATATTTTAGTTTTGTGGTAACATATGTGAAAGCGTTGACAACTGCTCTGCTTATTCCACATGTTAATTATGTATTTGCTCAGAGTATGCTGATGAACTGTGTGCATTTCTCACGTTAAGATTTCATTTCATGTCAATGGAAAGATGGGAATGTAGTAAGTAGATTTGTGCTTTTAATTTTAGATATTTCTTTTTGCTCTCAAACAATATGGTATGATTCCTCTGTACCACATATATTTGAAAATCTTTTGTTGGCAAGAAGTTAAAGAAGAAAGTAATACTTGCTTCTCAGAATAGGATTTTTGAACAAAGCAGAGCAATTTTGCCATTAATGAGACAGTTAAATGAAACAAATGACACGGCAAGCAAGAGAAAGACCACAGCATCACACTCAAGGAATGCACAGGCACACAATAGCTTATGCAATATTCCCCATCTGACTAAGTCAATAAATACAGAGATTTCCTTGGAATTATTCACTACAATAGGCCATGGTGACTATAGTTCAATAAATGCAATCAACAAGCTTAGAGCATTCTTAGTAATTTTCCTCCGTAGGAACCTCAATGGACTTCACCCCAGCTTAAGCTGGGAAGCCCCATCCCAGCATCGGGTTTGTAAACCCCAGACTCTGATTAGCTTGGATACCACTCATTCCTGAAAATGGTACTTTGGGAATTGAATCCATCACATCTCTAGAACAATTTACACCCTTACAGTTTTGTATGTGCATATGCATTTGCAGGCATGTATATATGCATATACACACACACACACAATCCAACAAATGCATAAAATTACCTTCTTCGTTAAACTGTTTTGCTGTCATAAGCACATAGGGCTTAAGTTTGGTGTATACATTTTTTTTTCTAATGTAACATTTCAACCATTTTCCTGTGGTATTTTTTTGAAATTAAAGTCTTTGTTTCATTGTAGTGTTTGTGTCTGTACTCACTTGCATTTAAGAAACAGAACCATTACACTTGCTTTGTTGAGGAATATGGCTCCTTCCAGAGGTCTGCATGGCTGCTGAAAAGAGAAATAAATGCATTTTTTGGGGAGTTCTTTTTCTTCTAGAAAGAATATGCAGGAAAAGAAAATTAACTTTTGCTGTGTTCTTTCTCTCAAATGAGAAAGTAATTAACAGCATGTGTTGGGCTATTCACTAAAGACTACAATAAATTATTTACTATTTTCAAGCTAATGAAGTGAATGCTTGATCTAAAAAAGGAGAGTGTATGATTATGTTCATTTTCCAGTTATGACTTTCCAGTTTAAAGATCATCTTAACTCCTGGCTGCCTGATCTTGTAATTTGCTGAATGTATTGAAACTCGTTCTCTTAATTCATGTCTCCAGAGATGCTTAGCACCTGGCAATAGTAGGCCTTCAGAAAGCTGTCCAAAGGACAAAAAAAGTGATTTTTTTTTTGAGTGAAACACCAGAAAAGCAAAGTTTTGTCACTGGAGTTCCACATGAAAATATATTAAAAAATACCAAACCAAACCAAAACACACAGATACATAGGTTTAGTTGTGTTTGCCAAGGTAACACTAATCAAAGATTGGAAAAAAAATGCCCAGAGAGGTTTTGGTATCCTTATTGCCATCAGAGGGGCTCTAAAAACAGATAAGGTATGCACATCTGTCAGGAATGAATATGTTCAGACTCCTGGGGCAGGGGAGTGAGTACACAAACCCTGGAGGGACTCATTCTCTGAATCCATATTCAGGTTGTTCTGAAGGCAAAAGCTTAGCCTCTGCTAAGGAATCTTATGAGAGTCAAGGGCCACGACACTTCATTTGCTCTGCACCCGAAACTCCCACTGAAGCCAATTATTCAATCTAATTTAACAAAGGCCACAGCTCCTCTGGCTGTGCAATTGTTGGTAACCATCAACAAAGTGATTCATCTACAATTGGGCCAAATGTTACAAAATCTGTTTCTGAGTTCTTGTTTGTACCTCCATCATAAGATTACACCAAAATTAAAGCATGCAGTACTTGAACTAACTTCAAAGGCTGAGCTTGCACTTCTAGCTAGTTCAGCCTTTTTATTGGTTCATGTTTTCCATTTGGCTTCAACATCCTGTTCCTTACTGATGCCCTTCTAGAGTTTCATTTACAAATATTATGTCCCTGGTTAGTGAGCCACGCTAATTAATACTGTGGTGGGGGCTATGGATTATAGTAATCTCATGCCTCCTGCTTGGAAAAACACTGCAATTTTTCCAGACGTTTACATGTAATGCCGTATTGAACATGGCCAAATTTGTTTCAGGAAAATGTATCCTGAACTCATTTAACCAAAAGATATTTAAGGCTGCTTACACTGTTATCTATTGCCAGTTTTGTTAATCATGAAGCTCAAAAGTTTCAATGCAGTAGAAAACTAAGACCCATGATTTCCTAATTAGATTATTTCAAACCAAACAGTGAAGTTAAAACAGGCTGGTTTAAGTATAGATATTTTTTAAAGTTTATGCCAATAACAAGTTAAAAAAAACCATGATGAGATGATTTGACTGCTTTCTAGAAGCCTCATGTGTCTGGCTGTGCCTCACCTTTCAAACCTGGAACCATAATCTGAGATGGATTTTAGCTTGTCTGGGAATTCTGTAGTCAGAAACTCCCTGACTCTGGAGACTTAAAATGTTCCCAAGGTTATGATTATAAAGAAAATATATTATATTTGCAATACCATCAAATATAAAATAGAAATTATGAAGTCTTTGCTAAACATAGCAATCCTAAATTGGTAGATTCTTCCAATAGCAGAATAAATTAAAGCAATGACATTTCTTTAGAAAGAATATTTGACTAGACCAGATAATGTAATTGGAAACAACAAATAAATTTTCAGGCTCACAATTAATTCACCAGATCATAAAGAGGTCAAGAAATACATCATCTCTGGGATACTTTTTATTTTTCTTTTGGTTTTTAATTGTGTTCATGAACTCTCTTTTCATAAATGGACATGATTTGATTGACACAACTTCACTATGATGATCCAAGTCACAATAAATCTGAGACACCCTTCTCTCCTTCTAGACTCTAATTTCAGGCACAGAAATGAAAACTTGCCAACATCTCGTAACACTTACCATGTCATCACCTCAGTGTGAATTAAAACAGACTAAAATTAGATATTTAGAAATCTATGAGCAAAAAGTCTAAAAATTGCTACAGGAACCAACTGCAAAGTGATCTTTATATAAAACCTGGACCAATCTTTTTCTGTCAGAATGAGTTCTCTACTGTACTAGGTAAATTGAATAAAGAGCAAAGATATCCCTAGGTTAAATCCTACTGCTGCAAATTTTTAGATGTCAGCCTTGCAGGGTGCTGGCCCCAACCTGAGCAAGGCCCCTTCTCCCCTCTGTGCAGCTCGCTCCTCCAAGAGGAGCATGATGAGCCAAGAGCTGCCCAAGCAAGTACCTTGGGCAGACCCTAACCAAGGAAGGTGTAAATATAATGCCTTGTGGAGAGTGAATCTGATCTTCTAGTTGAAGGAGGTTTTCCCACTTCACTGTTTTACACCCACAGGGAAGTTGGTCTGCCATTTTTCTGTGAGAATTAGTTCCTTGAGCAAAATCAGAGCTGTGTCAACAGCAGCAGTTGGCCACCTCCTGCTTTCCTGGAGGTCTGATGTTCACTGATCACAGCTGGGAAAAATAGAAGCTGACAAAGAGTCTGGCCTAAACTCTATTACTGTATGAAGTACACTCCTTGTTTCAGTGGCTTTGGACTACTGAAGGGTTCCCATGTGAATCAGACTTAGAGTGACACAAACAAGTTCATGGAGGGGAGCACTGGGAGCACCAGGTGCACGTAGGGACTCACCAGGATTGCTGGGCACATCATGCAAGCGTTGTCTGCCATCTAATAGTTTCTGGATGGTAGATGATGTTTGCAGCTAGAGAATTTAGCCTCGTGTGAAACCAAACCATGTCACAGCACATGAACCAAAGCGTGCTTTGAACGGGAGTGTGAAAGTTTGGCCTTCTGTTCTCATGTTGTGGTCCCTGCTTCCATTTTTTAAGAGAGTGACTCTGCTCCTGTGCTGTTCTTACCCTGGACACTTTCTGGAGCTGAGTGCAGACTAGGAATGCTTGTGGCCTATGTTGGGTGCAGTGTAACTTGCTGAGGTGGGCTTGTAGAGACTGAATTACATGTAACAATTTTATGTGTTGACTGGTTAAATTTTAGGTTGGAGTTTTTGTTCGTGAAGATAGCTCAACATGTTCCTGGAAAAACAATGATGAGGAATGAGAAAACTTTCTCAGAGTAAAGCACCTCTACTCAAACACAGAGGGGTAAAGTAACAGTATAAAAGTGTTTCTTTGATGACTTTATTTCCATTGCAGACAAGCTACATAACATTTAAAACCACAAAAGACAGAAGAATTTTGGCATAATTTGAAGGGTTTTGAGCAAGGAACAAGGACTGGAAGGAGGTGTTTCATGTGGGTGTGGTTTTGTTTTTTCTAAGAAATCAGATGATAATGTAGAACATACTGGCAATGAGTACCGAAGTCACACTTGCCTATGTTAAACTTCTAAGTAAGAATGACACATGTAGAGTTCTACTTGCTTAAAAGCCCAGTTTATCTAACCAAGGGTCTCCTGTTGCTAAAATAAACAGTGCATTTGTTTCAGATAGATCTCCCAAACCTAGAGGACTTCCGAGGGGGAACAATTAACACAGAACCAAAATCCAGAAAACAAAGTGTTCCTTGAATGTTAATGTCAGAGCTCTGAAACCTGGTGTGGTTTCTGCTTCTTGGGCCTGAATGCACACATTTGCCATGTGTTGACTGCAAGATGGGAACTTGGGAAATAGCTCTTTTTTTAACCGTGTAGCTCATGATGGTACCAAACACAGGATCATTTACATAATTCTTTCACTATTTAATGTGTATTCAATATACCACAATCTGTCTCTTTACAAGTGGAATAAAACTTAAGAAATCACTTTTTTTTTGAGATTCTTTTATTTCAGAAACTTGCATAAAATCAACAAAGGCTTGTGAAATTCCTGTCTGCTCCATTTATTGTGATTTGAAATTTTCTTTTTTTTTTTT
>VWZN01012398.1:155673-182350 GCA_013396955.1 Regulus satrapa | reverse complement strand
GCCAGGCTGTGTTTGTCGCGGCGCTGTCCGCTCCCAGGCGCGAAGGTTCCAGACGCCTTTTCCCGTCCCGTCCGTTCCCACACGCGCCCGGCGGGGTTTGACCCGCGCCGCGCGCCGTACGCCGCCTGCCCGCGCATGCGGAGTGCGGNGCGGCCCCGCGACGGCCCCCGTGACCTCTGCGCGTCCCTGAGGGTGGCGGAGCCGGGCCCGGCGGCGGCTGCAGCGCGGGGCTGGGGAAGGGCGCGGGGCTGGTCCCAGCCTGGCCCCGGTGCTGCTCAGAATGTCTTCCCTTCTGAGCTCCGGGACAGCGGGCCTGTGAGGGAAGACCCCGCGGGGGCCTCGGGTTTGGTGTGGGCAGCGAAGGCCAGCCTTGATCGCACAAATACCGGGTGGAGGAACTTAAACTAGAATCCTGCCATAAATAGGTTGTCCCTGAATTTTGTCCCTTAAATTTTCTCATTGGAAGGGCAAACACACAGGGGCCACTGTTGCTTTATATCGTGAAGACGATTATTGCGAAATACAAAAATAATGATTTTTTTTTTTTCTTTAGTACAGAAAATTGTTTAGAGGAGAGCTTCTCCCACTTACTGATTTTTTTTAATTTTTTTTTTTCTTTTCTTCCAGGAAACCCTGTCACCATGTCGGCGGCGCTGTTGCCCAAGCCGCAGATGCGGGGCCTGCTGGCCCGGAGGATGAAGTTTCACCTCCTTGGCGCGTTCGTGGTGTCTCTGGGCTGTGCAACTTTGTACAAGGTGGGCTCGGTATCGGTTACCAAACCCTGCTCACTGCAGTGCTCAAGGAATTCATAATATTTGGATGTTGAGATTGGGTTGAGCTGTTCGTCAGGAAGGTTTAGTGATGTATTTTTGTAAGCGTGTTTCCAGAGCACAAATAAATCTCCCTAATCTTGGTTTGGAGAAAGGATGTGGATGGATAATGTGATCCACAGAGTTCCGTGCTGTGTGTTGGAGATCACACAATTTGTGACAGCTTGACCTCGGGTCCCCTCGAGTCCCAGAATGCTCTAGACCCTTCACAGTAACTCTGGATAGTTTGTGTTTTCGTCTGCCGCAGTTTCTGGGACTTGGGCTCGTTTTTCTCCTGACTGATTTCAGGAAACTTGCTTTTAAGCAGTTTGGAAAGCTCGTCCTTCACACTGAGGATATCCGTGTGGGAAAACCTCACGTGGTCTTTCTGTCCTTGCTTCTGAGGTGCTGTGTGGAAATGGAGCATTATGTTTCCAGAAAAAACACTATTACAGGTTTGACTTCTGATAAACATAAGAGCAGTAGTTGTCCCTGAGTGCTCTTATTAAATCTTACTGAATAATTCTCGGCTCTCAGGCACAAAGGAAACAACACAGTGGATTCTCATGGAAGAACTGGATCTTGGTTTTCCCATCGAGCTCATGCATGTACTGTCGGGAAGCTGTTGATGAAAGTGACCCGAATTGAAGTTACTTTCAGGTTTTTCCCAGCTTCTCAGAGCCACAAATTACCACATCTGTGGAGAGCTGGTTTGTGGTCAGCCTTAGGATACAATTTTAAACCGTGGAGCCCAGCAGCCCCTGGCTGCGTTCCATGGTGTAGATGCTCTCGTTCAGACCCACCTCGGAATTTTTTGTCGTGTTTTTGGGAGCTTTTTGAAGGTATCCCTGTGCTTCAGGTGAATGGGTGTCCAAGGAGTGAGGGTTGTAATCTTTCTAGGCAGTCCTGTAAAGTTTTGCCAGATGTAGCTGACTTAGAGCGTGGCTCAAATGTTGTCCTTCAGGGTAGGATGCCATTCCATCCGGAGTTTTGGAGCTGCCTGCAGGCACAAATCCTGCCGTAATGACAGGTTTTATGTGTCAGGCTGTTACCAGGGAGGGTGCTGGACGCTGGAGGATGGATACAGAAGGAGTGGGTGTGGATCCTGAGAGTGTGATGCGCTGCCTTGTAACAGACTTCTCTTTAAGGTTTTGCTGCAAGGCGTTTGTTCTCCTGACCAGTGATCAGGTAATCTGGCCTGTGGGTTTTGACAGGAACAGAGGAATGTTTAATAATTTGAGATGAAGGCCTTTTTAGAGTAATATCCACTGATTGAAATTACGGAACTAACAGAATAAAAAAAAAAATCTGTTCATAAAACTCTGCAAACTTTAATTTTCTGTGTGTTACTTTCCAGTTTGGAATTGCTGAACCCAGAAAACGAGCTTATGAAAACTTCTATAAGAACTATGATCCCATGAAGGACTTTGAAGCCATGAAGGCAGCTGGTGTGCTTGAGAGTGCACCAGCCAAGTGATGGTAAGCTGCACCTGCAGGTGCATCCTGCACTGCTCTAGAGCAGGAGTAAGGTGATGATTTCAGCCAGCTGGAAGTTGTGCTTCTGCTCGGGGTGGGATGGGGGTTCCTTTTTTTTCAAATCAAAAGGGGTTTCCAAAGAGAACGGATACAGTTTGCACTCCAGGGACCTCTGGATAATAAAAAGGTAAAGAGACAGGAGAACTGGGGAGTAAAGGTGGGATAGAAGCTGCTGAATTCCTTTTGGGTAATTTGTTTAACTTTAGTGGTAGAGGAGACAGGCTGATGATGCCAGGCCTTTGCCTCCTCACATGAGCACGGAGAGGAGACAACGCTCCGAGGTCAAAGTGCAGGAGTTGCTTGATTCCACAGCTGTGGTGATGCTGTCACATCTGGAGCTGCTTAACTCGGGGCTCTCTGCATCTTCTGCTGACACTTGTGGTGGTTCCGTGAGGGGGAAAATGGAGGGGCTGGTTCTCCCTCCTGGCCTGCATCTCGTGGAGGAAACAGAGGCAGCTTCTGCATCTCGTTTTGTGTTTTGAAGTTGGTGAGAGGAGGAAGGTGGCTAGTCATGAGGGGAGACACATCCATACACACTGTATGTATTTATATACTATATATATAAAAATATATGTAAATCACAGTGTCGTACAGCTCTGTGAACTAATAATCATATTTTTGCCATATTGTATGAAGCTTGAATAGAGCTTTGTTCACAATATGCTTTTTTTAGCACTTGACACTGCTTTTTCTAGGAAAACTATCCAGCTTTGTTCTCCCTTGCTAGCAACACCAGGAAAAAAAGTCTTGATTTAAGTGTGTTGTAGTTATTAATAACTGCACTCACAGATCTGCACAAGCTGATGTGACAACTCCATCAAGAGTTCCTCCCACTTTCTTGGTGCAAATTCTTTTTACATTGAGTTCTCTGCCTCTGCTAAAATGACTTCAGACTAATCTAGAATGATAGTTTTTCATTCTTTCGGAATGTTTTCATATTGTGATCATTACGTGATAATCTGTGGCTTTAATTATCCTGGCCAGCTGGATTTTCTCAGCTTGTTTGCATGAAGAAGCAAGATTGAATAGAAGATTTGTACTTAACACTATGAATACTGAATTCTCTTCTATGACAATTGGCAACTATCTGGTTTCTGCTTAACACAATTATGTGAAAATACTCAGAACTCCATCTCTTCTAAAAAATTAGAAAAGAAGGTAAAAAAATCCTGGTGTCAGTCCCAGCTTTTGGTAGTATGCCTTTTTTTTTGTGGGGGGGGGCTTTTTTGTTTGGTTTCTTTTTGTTTTGTGAGAGTGGGATACTGCTATTTAGTTAGAACTGCAACAAAGATAAACGATGAAATTAGAAATTTACCTGGTTTAAATCTTGGTAATTCTGTTCTGGTTCAGTCCTCTGGCTATTTTATAGTCGCTTTTCAACTTCTTTAGGCACTGGAATTACAGCCTTTAGTCGTCAGGTGGCCTTCATCAGTGTATTCTGAAGGGCCATCTGGTGGTAAAATCATTTGAAACAAACTCTCAACAAGAGGATGCATGTTGAATATTTAATTCAAATAATGATCAGGATTTATTTCTGTACAAATAGAGCTCCTATGTCAGCCTGTGTCCCCATTGGCAGCTTAAAAAAAAATTGCACATTGTATGCACCTGTTAAAATTAAATGTTTCCTAGACAGTTTTTCCATTTCTTAATTGTACTGGCTCAAAAGAAAATGTGGAAGACAACTTGTCTTTTGTGATTGAACTGCTGATGGGTCTCATTCCTTAGCCTGTTTATATCAGAGCAGATATTTTTCCACTCCTTCACAGTAGAAGGAGATTGGTCTTTGTTGTGCCTGCACACGAAGACAGAAGTAGAAGAAGGGGAAAACAGTGCCAGTGTTTCACATGTTCTGTAAAGGCTGTAAAAATACAAGTACCCAGAAGAGATGAAGACGTTTTTGTTTGCCTCAGAAGTTTAAACCTTAGCTACTTTGAATTTTAGGCCCTTTTTTGGTGTAGTTACAGAAAGGATACAGTGATCATGCAGACTCAACATCTCCCAGTTTACTGGAGTGTGTCCTGCTTGTGGCAGTACCTGCAGTGGCTTCACCTCGAGGAATACTCTCTGTGGAGCCAGTAATTGTCTCCGGGAGGGAGGAGGGGCCAGCTGGGCGGGAAGGAGCTCATTAGGGGTGGTGGTGCACCCAGTGTGTTCCTGCTGGGCATGGCACCTCCCTGGGAATTCGCAGTTTCCCTTGCCTGCTGTGCACTCCGGTGGTGGTGCTGGCAGTGGGAATGCAGTGCAGGTGTAGGCGTGAGGAGCATCAGGAATCTGCTGTGTGCTCAGCCGTGGAATAAACGGGGAAGCCCAGAGTGTGGTGCTCACCGCTTTGCTGACTCTTGCCGTGGAGCACAGCTGCTCTTGGATTGTGTTCAGTGCAATGGGAAGAAGCAGTTTGGATTTGGTTTTCTTCCTTCCTTGCTAGGCTGCCTGCACCACTTGTTTCCTCCCTGGCTCCTCTCTGAAAGCTGCATTCCTTCCTCCTGCAGGCCCTCAGCAAGACTGACTCAGTTACCAGCGCAGCATACAGAGCGCATCCGATGCGCTGTGCAGTGTTCTTCCAGCTCTTGATTTGTTCCATGTTTCACTCCTGTTTGCCACATGAAGGGTGTGTGAAGCTCCAAGCATCAGGAAATAACGGGGAATTCCTCCAGACTAAACTACCACATAAACATTTCTCTCTGCTGCTTTGCATTCATACATGCTAATACGTTTACTTAGAGCGTGAAGTTTGTCCATCGTAACTTAATGGGCTTTTTTTATCTTGCAGATTCCCTTCAGTTCAAGGAGACTTGAGGACTGAATCTTATTTGTTCACTGAAGTGTAAAGTGCAATGCACTTCAGCACGTGGCACGCTCTAATGCAGCTCAATAAATAAAATACTTATGTCAGTGACATTTCGTTGTCTTCCTGAATGTAGAAACACTTAAAGGCTCAGGTGCTGGGTGGAAGGAGTGGTGGAAAGTCTTCAGAACTTGCCCAAGATGACTAAGGCTGTATTTCCTCCAGGAATTATTTGCATCTTTGTTCTGGCCAAATTCCACATTTGATAGCACAATACATCCCTGAGCAGTGACAGCTAGTTGGTCCCAGCTGCTTATGGGAATGTGCAAGAGGACAGATGTTTGCAGGAAGGGAGAGGATGGATTTCTGGAGGGGTCTGTGTTACCTCTGGCTTCACAAGGTGAGCTGACCTCGAGCGGAAAGAATTTAGCCAGAAATTCTGGAAATACACCGGCCAACCTTTTTGTCTTTTTCTGCTGTCATCACTGTATTGTCTTCCTTACCTCAGCAAGCTGTTAGAGCAAGACTTAGAGACTGCAAATGCCCGTTCTTACACACGGTGAAATAGTTACCCTAATTGGAGAATGGCTCCAAGCCACCAGCATGTTCCCATATAATCGATGTACAAGAGGAAACGGGGGTACAGGCAGACTAAATATTGTATTATGGTAATAAAAATCCTGGCATGCCGCTTTCAGACATGTGCCATCTTTTTAATATCTGGAAGCAGCCAGCTAAGCACGGTCTGGATCTCTGCTACGCTCTGCCTTGGGCCATGATAACCTGTCAGGGAGGACAGGCTTTGTCACTGCCTGGTGCTCGGGATGAAGGAGACTGCAGCTTTTGTTTGCTGAATGTGGAGACTTGGGAGAGCAGGCTAAAGCTGACTGCATGAAAGGAAGGAAGTCTTTGTATGAAGCAGCATGACAAATTAGGCCATCTGTGTTGTATTTGGAGGTCTTGGGTTCAAATCCTGTTTGGAGTAACTCTTACTATTTTACATGGATCATTAACTACTTAGCACTTAATAGGTATCCTTGAACAGCATTTGGACTAATGAAAGCACTTAAGTAATGTATGTGATCCAGAACATTTTATAGAGTAACATGGGATTTTCTTTAAACTTCCCATGCAGACAGTGCTTCCTTTAAGCAAAGAAAGAATTTGACATTAGTGATGCAGGGGAAACCATCTAGTAATCAAAATACCCCAGCTCCTATAAATGTAAACCAGAGCTTAACAATAGCAAATGATACCCATTTATCTTCCCAGTGTACAGTATAAACAGTGTATGCCGTTAAGTACTGACTAACATTTTCTCAGGCCTGTCTGCAGGTTTAAATAGCCAGGGGTCTTCAGTCTTACTGACAGCCCCAGAGGCAAAGAAACTTGCTACTGCCAGGTGTGCAGGCTGACAGGACTTCCCTTGTTGGTCTAGGCCCCGTGTTCTTCACAGTTGCTATGAATTAATTTACTCTTAAATTCTTAGTTTCTTCTAATCTGTTGTAGCCAGCAGCAGTTATTGTAGTCTGTGTTCCTTCAGCTACCAGCTCATGTAATTTAAAGAAATGAGAGTTTTGTGACTGAAGGCAATTTTTGACAGATACAGGGAGCTCAGGGATGTCTCTGGCTAAAAGTATTCAACAAAGAAAGGCGAGGTCTAACTCCTGTGGCTGTGGTTTGAGAGTCTGCAGGCTGTAGTCGCTGCTTTCTAAGATGCAGCCTGGTTTCACACTGGATGCAAGGCAAGGACTTTTCTTTAGCAGGCAGTGCCAATCAACCTACAGCTTGCTTTCCTCTGGAGTAGGAAGGGAGTGCAAAGCTGGGTACCTAACCTGCTTTTCTGAAATCACCACCAACCCACCAGCTTTCCTTCCTTTTTCCTTTTTTCTTCATTTTTCTTATTTTTTCTCTTTGCCAGCAAGAGCTCAGCTAATTCTATTGTAGAAAGAATTGGAGTGGGACACTGTACAAGACTTGTGAGTTAGACCCTAATCAGTTGCTTGTTACAGGGTCTGGCATTCTGTTTCTAGGAGATGCAGAGCTGACAAACATGCTTGGCTGCTCTTGGAGACCATCCCAAGTGTCTGAAGGTTTTTGCTATATTTATGTATGAAATGATATATAAAAAGGAATTATTTGACCTGAACTGCCTTGGGAAAGGTCTTGCCTGACTATGCCTTAAAGTTTTTGGCTAGCTTACGTTAGTCTCGAGTGTTTGAGGAGTGATTGATGGTTCTGGAAGCAAACTAAAAAGATAGATTTGAAGTTGTGAGCTCTCCAGGTCTAAAGAGCGTTATGAGAGTAGGCATGTTTTAAGAGTACACATTGCACTGCTTTAGCAGCTAAGTACAGGCAGCTGCTCTTTGGACAACTTTGTTTTCATAGTTCACACAGCTCATATGTAGGAGAGGTTGATTTATGTGCCATCCCCACTCGTTTCCATACATGTGGTCAGAAGGGGGAGAAAGAACCTGCAAAATGCAGTAAAGATGCAGCTCAATTCACTGAAGAAAAGTGTAATTTAAGCAAGTGTTTATTCCAGGAGAATGTAATTCAGGAAAAACACAAACATATCTTAAAACAATGGCTGAAATCTACAAACTTCTAGAAATGAAACTGCTGTTCCTCATTTTTTTACAGGTGTGTTTGCATCCCCTTGGCTTGTCCATGTACTCCATAAATAAGGAACAGATTAGTCTAATTGAAATGGTAACTACAATGCTGTTTTGATTCCGTTACTCACAAAAGCATAAAACTTTTCAGCACACATTTTTGGCGGGCTAGTCACCAGTTTTTACTTCCAAAGTATTTTCATGATCTATTGCATTTTCTGCTACACTACAAAGTCCAGAGACCAACTGGGACCTAATGGGGCCCTCATTAAGTCTTGTCGTGGTCCTATACCTTGTAACTGAATGAATGAACAGCTCACAAGAACAAATATTACAGGAATAGCTTTATTATCTTTAAACAATTAAATTATATTACAATTTATCCATCAATATGCAAAATTAGAAGTATTAAACAACTTCCATAAAATATTCAGGAATGAAGCACGTGTGTCTATATACATATACATTTTTAGACAGGAATATTTAAACAATGACTAAGTTATTAAATCATTGTATGAAATGAAATGCTGATAATGGATGGGATTATTTCACAGTCAGAAAAGGACAGTGCAGACCCCAGCCTCCTTTATTCTCAGTAGATGAGAGACACAGCTTTTAGAAATACCTTTTAACAAAACTGAACTCAAGAGAAAACATTGCAGTTACTACATTCTTATTTACTGTGCATTTGGTCATATCAAGAATGCATAGAAACTTTTAACTATAAAGCATATGCTCCAAATGGTGATCAGATTTTGTTCCAGTTTTTAAGTCCAATTCCAGCCATGTTCAGGAATCTCCAGACAAAATTCATTTTGGTAAGCATATAGAAAAGGAGAGAAAAGTAAACACGCATAGTTGGAAACCAAATAAGCTTTTGGTTTTAAAATGAAACTGCCACAGCCAGATTTGGTTTATAAAGCCACCTAACAGTGCCCAGAGACTGATTTCTTGTCTACTACAAGAAATACAGGTGCTTAACATATATTTGTAAGTGTGGTGTGATGGCATTGTTAACTATTAATGTAGTTGGTGCCTGTGGGTCCATAGTTTTCAATCAACTTTTAAAAAATCTCACTTTGCTTCGTACATATTTGAAAGGTCACGTTTCTGAAAGATTCCTCTTTTATCAGTCTGAAGATGATAAGTGTAAAAATTAATTAGGGCTGAAGGGAGCACATACAATGCGGTGGTGGCAGATCAGAAATAAGTAAGACCCCACAAGGTGTACTCTTAGCACCTGCACATCTGGGTTACATGAGCTTGAAGATTTTAAGGAGACAGCCTTTGCTTCTTAAATTTTTGAACTGCATAGTACTGGCTTCCAGCTAATGAACAGACAATGCACAGTCATACATACATTGAAAGTACTTCTGAAAGTTTGATGGTGGAAAAAAATAAAGTTTCTGTATACAGACAGTTTTAAAAATAAAGTCATGTTGTAGTTCATGTTTTGTTCTCCAAACCACACAAAGGCACTAGTTTACATTATGGACTAACGTCCTGCAAAACTTCAGTCAAATAAAGGAAGCTATTTTAAGGTTAAAGTGGTGCTAAAACCCAGCTGTCACTAGTAACTTAAAACAGCCACACTGGGTTTTTCAGATTTAGTGAGGGAAAATGTTTTGCCTCAGGACGCACATGTTGGGGGAGTGTGGGTGTGGGGAGAAAGGCTCAGCCTTGAGCAAGTTTTTACAGCTGAGTTATAAACCTGGGTTATAACAGAAACTGGCAGACCCTAAAATATGATATAGAGGTACTGATGCACATTTCTGTGTGTGGTAAAAACGTCTGTATGCACGTAATTTCCCCCTATTCTCTAATTTTTGGTTATCGAAAAGAAAGAGGATTTTGATTAAGCTGTAGTCCAAGGCTGTTCCTTCTCACTTTATTCATTTGCCAGAACACTTTCATTCCAGCACTAGTATTTTGGCTAGGGAGCAGGAATGTTGTCAAGATTAGAAAAGCTATTGGGCTTTGTTATCAATTTCTACCTCAAAAATTATATGCATCTCTACTTGATGTAGGTTACTGCAGAGAAAGGATTGCTCTCAAACTGGTAGGGTATTACTACATGCACCAGACATAACTATTAATTAAATCCTTTCCTCAAGGCTTTATTTTTTACCATGGTGAATTTGCTGATGAATACTTGGGCAAAATTTGGATCAACTACATACTGGTAGGTTTTCGTGATGGTCAGGGGCTGTTCGGTAGCCACGGCGTGCGGGGCTGGCGCTGGGGCCGTGCTGGGAGCGAGGTGACAGGATGTCTTTGTGATGTACTCCACGAGGCGGTTGTACTGCTGTTCTGACAGTCTCTCTCTGGCTCCCTCGGCCTGAAATCAGATGAGGTGCAACAGTTACTGAGTATTTGACAGTAAAAGAACTGAGTAGCAAGGACAATAGCTTCCACATTTCTCTGATGAAAATATTCTGAAAGAAGATTTCTTCTGAAATCTTACCATCGTTTAAAGGATTTTTAAAATCATGAGTGCTCTCCCAGAGTTCAGTCCTCGGTGAATTAGTCCCCTCCTCTGCTGTTTTGGACTTCTGAGAAGCTCTAACACTGCCACAGAAAATCTAAGCAGTATCTTTTGAGAACTGGTCAAGAGTAAAACTTTACAACAGATCAACTCCTCGTATACAGCAAAGGTACTGAAACCCCATTTAGAAAAATGTCAGTAGCTCTTGGCAAGGCTTATCGTACAGAAATTCTATTTAGCTAAAATATTTTAGTCGTTAACTTACTTCATTTAAAATGAAGCAGTTAGAAGAAGCTACCTTCCAGATGAATGATCTATGGCAGGATATATCCACCTGCTTCTGGCAACAAAACCCCCATTCACACAAGGACATTTTTCTAAACAAAAAGGTTTCACTAAAGATGATTTGGGCATTTTGCTTCTGAGAAGACATTAAGGGACCTGGGTTTTGCAGGCTGAAATAGGTTGAGGTTCTTTAAGGTCCTAGCAAGAGGAGTGCAAGTGACTTACCCTAGTGGGAAAAAATGCAGCAAATCAAATACTGTCATCTATCATATGGCTCCAACCAGATAAACCATTATCCAGAAAAGCTATGGGCCAACCTGGCTTTGGGAGATCAATCTGCTGTGCCCTTATTTTTGAAGAAGTTGAAGATGACTATGGCTAGCTTGGGAGGGGAAGGCAAACAAGCAGGCATCAAGTTGGTTGCATGGTTTCAGAAAAAACTGTATTTCAGCAATCCCACCATGGATATTACAGTAGTATGACTAGCTAAATCATTCCAAATAGAAGTTATTTCCAAAACATGACAATGAAGAAAAAGGCAACAGCTATAATAGGGCTGGGGTTTGATGCTCCCTTATTTTACAGCTGGAGAATTGCTGGCCAGTTCAATTTTTTTAGGATTTAAAATTGCCTTGCTGGACATCATGCTAAGAATTTAAAGACTGCTATCTTCTGCATGTCTTTCAGGGAGATTTACAGGTTGTGCTAGATAGAATTAGATTTTCAAGCAGTGTCATTAGATTCAATTTAACATCCACAGTCAGTATCTTGTCATGTCTCTGGACTGTAAGACTCATTTAAATACTCTTTATTTATTTGAAAAAAGAATTAATATGATTGATAGATAGTGACAGGTGTCACATTCATATGAAAAAAGTCCCCTCTGTTTTATTTTTTTTTTTGCTATGCTTTTGGAGATGAATATGCTGCTCAGCGAGCAGAAACACTCCTGTTTTCAATCATCACAAAATTGCTAAAGGAAGCAGGCTCATGAACAAGCTCAGAAGTTTAAGGTTGAAGCCCATGCCTAGAAACAGCAGCAATGATGAAATGGGCAGAGGAAAGTGTTATTTCCATGAACAACCTTAAGGGAGGGAAGAACCAGAAGGCAGACGGCTGCAGCAGACTACAGCTCACCCTGGAGAACGGTGTCTGAACCACGTCTTTGGTGGCTCAGCAAAAGCATCTCAGCAGTCAGTCAGTTTCAGCAGTTGAAAGGAGAGAAATATGCTGAAGTACCACCTATGTAAGCTGGATTTTAAGTTACATCTCGCATGTAGGCGGCTTCACGCTTTTTCCTGATTTCTCCTCGGAGGGAAGCCCAGGGACAACTGAGTTCTGCCTCCACGCTGGCCAGAAGATCCTACTTACCAAAGGAGATGGAAATGGTGCTGGCATCCCACTCACCTACTTTTGTGAACTCATTTGTCATTAGCCCCACGCTATTTTCCACAGATACTATGTAATTATTCAGGAGGAAGTATTAACTGTGGTTGGATGGTCTTCCAAAGTAACTGGGACCTTGCTTGCTTTTAGATGACTTCATCTGTAACTGTCTGCTTCTACAGCCAGTTTCCCTTATATTTTCAGGAGGAATTGATGTTATTCTACATTTTTTCCTAAATGGGACCTAAGATTGTCATTAAGTGGCCCCACTTGCTGCTTTGAACATTTGTCATGTTAATATCCAGATCACTAAAGGATTCAAAACTTGATCAAGGCTTGCTTAATGCACCTCCTAGAGGAATGCTACAGATCATGTCCCTTCATACTACAAGGCCATACTTTTGGGTTAAGAACTCCAGTATGTTTCTAAAATCCCTCCCGTTATGGTTGAAAATGAGTAAGTCTTCAGCAATTCTAACTCCACAGCAGCTACAGCACCTGTGCTCTGCAGTCCTGATAGGTAGCACTGAACTACTCTTCTGTGCACACTGACTAAGGAGATCCAGCTCTTTAGAGTTTTTTCCCATTGCTTTGAGAAATCCAAAGATTGGTTTTCAGCTCCAAAGAAGGTAGCATGTAGGACTATCACAAAAAAAAAAAAACCAACCCCCAAAAAATCCAAACAAAAACAAACCACCAAAACAAAAAACCAAAAAAAAAAACAAACCCAAAAAAACCCTAAAACCCAACAAAACTGGAATATCTGAAATTCCAGGGCCCTTCCATTTTTTGTTGTCTTCTTGGTGTTATGGACTATACTGAGAACAGCTGGAAGAGCAGGCCTTTTGAGTTTGACATCTGTCTGGAAACAAGCAGTGTCTCAATTCCTTTGGAAGATAATCCAAATACAATTAATGCTTCCCTTTCAATAACAAACTTGTCAGATTTTTAAAGAATCCATCCAGGCTATTCCTATCCAGATGGATTAAGTTATATATTGTGGAGGCAAACAAGGCATCAGGGAAACCTATTGCTGAAGGAGTCAAAATATGCTCTATAACATCTCTGGTGATTACAGCTGTAGAATAACTCATGTTTTGCTTCTTAACTGTTCCAAGAAGTTGAGGAGAGGGAATGAGAGAAAGTCTTTTGGGCAGAGCTGAAACAAAACCTTTGGCAATTGTTTTTGTGAGCAGTAATGTAAAGAAGTGGAGTTTTATAGCCTTGAAATGTTTCAATTTGTTGTATTATTTCTAGCATCTTTGACTAAACTAATCAAAAAAAACAGAGATAACTTACATTTGGTAACATTAGTTCTGTTTTGCTGAACCCAAAATAACATTTTGGTCGACCTGACTGGGTATTTTCCAGCTAAAAATTGAGGCCATCTTTGCAAATATCACTGTGCACAGACACGTCTGCACTTCAGCTGAGGACACCTTCAGTGCAACACAATCACCTACTATTAATACTGAGGAGTTGTGCCTCTGTAGGCATCGCTCTGCAGATTAGAGGCTGCTTATCTGCAAGTCACAGCTTGTTCCTCCTAAGGTTCCTTTTCCTAATCACTTCTCAAGACTTTGTAGAAGCTCTTGTCAGGAAGCTGAAGGGAAGCTCTGGCTCCCATCAGCACCAGTGCTGCATGTGACACCCTGACCATAGGTTCAGCTGCAGAAAGGAAATCACCAAGTCTGAATTCTCCCAATCCACTAAAAAACAGAGTAAATATTAATTACAAAACACTCTATTTACTAAAACTGTATATGAAGCTTTTTGGAATCTTTTATTGTGTAACTGCCTCAACATTAAAAAAAAATCCAATTTTTTTATTCTCTGTTTCTTTAAATAGCTTCTCCTCACAGCACATTTCTTTAAATTTTTACAAGAATTTCAGTATCGGTGTCTGCATTCTGAAGTGTCTGCATTTGCCAGCTCTGTTTTGTATAGCATCACTTAACTTTTGCTGTCTTGCCATCACTGACTTGGCTCCACCTGGGACACAGGCACTGTTCCCAGCTGTTCCCATGCTGTCCATTTTCACTGCATTCTCAAGAGCCTGTATCAGCAAAAGTGATTCTGTGCTCAGGCTGGGAGCTCAAGGCTCACAGCTCCCAGAGCTGCATTGCTGCACCACTTGAGTAGGACTCCCATATTTCCATCCAGAACTTTAGAAAAAAAATGATGTGTTTGGTCCAGTACCTCCAAAGGAGGTGTTATGATCGTGGGTGTGTGGGAACGTGTGTCCTGGAGGGGAGAAGAAAAGGACTCTGCACATGCCATGCAGGGTTGCTCTGTGCATTCAGGGGCCCTACTAGCCCGTAAATCCTACATACTCCCAGCTGTAGCAGCTGTGGGGACTAGAATTAGGCTCCCTGTCCCTGTCCTTCCCCTCTCCCAAACAGGCAGACCCCCTGCACGCTTCATCACCCACTTGCAGCAGCCTTTGGGAAAGCTGCCCTTCCCCCATAGCAGCAGCCCATTCCTCACCCCTCAGAAAACCAGATGCAAAGACAATACTCCAATTCAACAAAAAAAAAAAAATATCTGGGCTACTGCTAAAGTTAGGGTTAGGATAGGTTGGGTGCATGCAGTGCCTTAGTGAGAACAACTTTTCTTCTTCTTCCCTCCAGGACAGTAGCTCTGGATTGAGCAGGACAGTCTGGACTCTGATAGTCTGATGTGTGTCTCCACCAACCACTCAGCACTCAGGGACAAAAAAAAGCTGAGCTTCGCCCACTTGCTTCACAATTTAAGTAATCCCTCATGTAGCTTTGTGGTGAGAGAAGGCAACTTCAGTCAACAGCTCTCTGTGAGACTGAGGTTAGTGGAAAGACAATAAATATAAATAGAGAATTCAGCACTAAAGAAGGCTTTCACAAAAATATTCAAGTGCTGTCACGACACAGATGAAGTCCTTGCTGAAATCGACAGCAAAACTTTTCAGTGACTTCAGCAAAGTTGGGATTTGACTGAAGGTGCTCCTACTTTTTGTCACTCATCATACTTCAGGGCTTTTATATGTTCTTTCCTTATATTTGAAACAGAAATTTCTGGTATAGCAGTCTATAAACTACCTGGCACACTTTTATAAAAACTGGGACACGCATGTTCATTTTTCAAATGCTCTCATATGATTCTACTTGCGAATTTAATACAATAAACATTGTTTCCCAAAAGTGTAAAACTATAACATTCTTCTGCCATTAGGAGAAGAAAATGAATCCAAAAAAATCTCAGTATTCAAATGGCTTAGACATCTTCCAACATGAAGATGAAGGGTTTATGCTCTTACTGGCAAACACTTGGTGCACCCAATCTCAGAGAAGGACTAATCCGGTTTAAAGCTAGCATTTGCAGAAGAAGGAAAATCTAAAGAAGTAAAACCAGCCAAACCAGACCACTGTGCTAGAAGAGACAAGATAAAAGCATGCTGAGAAGAGCATCAGCACCACTGAACTGTTAACGGAATTCCCTGAAGAATAAAAGCAACTGCTTTTGCTGGGACTTTGTAGGCACAGGGTGCAATGCTGACTTGCCACACAATCAACACCTCGTGCACATGCAGCCATGAGAACCTTTTCAGAAAACAGGTGGTGCTTACCAAGAACTCAGACTTCCTCTACTTTTTCCCTCAGAAAATTTCTGTCATAGATATATCATGATCACGATCAGTAAGAGGATAGAAGGGAGGAGACACGTTCCTTTCATCCAAAGGGCAACAGAGCCAACTATGAGGTGCAGATCTCCTGGTTTGGTACATCAACCCCTGGGCTCCCAGCCCAAAGGTGAGTATTCCCACTGCCAAAAGCACCAGCATCAGTGTAACTTCATCTTTCAATGGAAAACGTACTCAAATCTTTACCTCCAAGTCAGAAGGCACTCTCTGTTGTTTTAGCTGCACCTTCAGCAGATCTTTTTGCTGATCATCTTCCAGGCAATCAATTTCAGTCACGGGGAATGCCTGCTGCTGTGTGTCTTCACTGATGCTCACCACAAAGAGCACCTCTGAGGTGAGCAGCAAGCAGCCTTCATGCTGCTGGCCTGATCCACTCACAATCATGACATCTAAGGCCATATGAACTTCTGGCCTTCCCAGAGATTGCAGCATTTTCCTGCAATATCAGGTTAAAAAAAGACAAAAAAGACAAAAAAGAACAAGTCAGTGTAGGGCTTTGGCTCCTCCAGGGCTTATTTTGATCACTACGTTTTTACTTAAGCCTGTAGCCTATCACCTACAGATGTAAAATAAACCAGGGAGTCTATTCCAAAACTCCCCAACTGAAAGATGTAAGACTTTAGATTTAGAGAATGAATGTGAAATTGTTACTTATCAAACCCTCTTAATCACTCACCTCAAAATTGGCCTAATATCTGTGCTGGGTTTGCCTATTTCCCATCCTATTTCTTTGATAATAGAAAAATTACCCTGAGAAGTGGCTCAGAAAGTAGAACTATCTTCACTAACAGCTGTTTCTGGAGATGTGCAGTATTTTTCTTGGGCTCAGTGCAATGATAAATAAGTAAGAACTCACTGAATACCATTAAATAAAGATCAGCTCTGTAGTTTCAAAGCTGGATGCAGATCAGCAGCCCATCATTTGCAGATTGGGTTTCTATGCGCTACCTTTGTGTTTAATGTTCCTAAACAAACTGCCATAACTCAGCCTTTCCTAGGGAAGCCTTTCCTGTTAACTTGACCAGGGGCCAGAACCTATTAATAAACAATGTGGATGTAAAAATGAGCAATTGTCTAAATAGCGTTACCAGACGTATTTGACGTGGCTGTTTGGAGCCTGCTCAACATGTTGATCATTTGGATGAGAGCGCTGCTTGGGAAGCTGAGAAAGTCCAGCTCCATGCAAAATACCTGTGGTAAGAGAATTCAGGTTTTTTAGTAGTTGTTCTCTACAATGCAGTTACGTATTGCAGTGATGTCACCTGTTTAAAGCAGTTCATAAAATAGTGCAGACCCAAAATGATGTCACATCTCTGGAAGCTGCAGTCAAGATAATTCATTAAATATTACAATGCAAGAGTTGTGCACTTAACCCCTGTGATCTTGCTTCAGCAAGAAACAAAAAAAACCCCACTGTGTGTTTTATGAATCAGCTCTACACTTGCAATCAAGAGAAACATGACACTCCTGAGAGCCATCATTTCAGAGCAGATCAGACACATCACTTAGGATTTATGAAGAAAAAATCAAGACCATTGTTAACTTTCTTGCTTAATATTAAAATACTTTCATATACGTGTCACAATTGGTACAAATTAGAAGGCAAGTTTGCCTAGATACTGCATTTAAATGTTCAGTTACTTAATCCAGCTGTTAAAAACAGATCCATGTACGTTTATGAGATCTCCTGGGGCATCTGGTTTATTGTGAATTCTTCTTAGTGCCAGCACAGAATGGATACTACAAACAGCAGTTAAACAGGTTTGTAAAGAGACTCTCCAAAGCTGAAGATGATACAGCCTGTATGATTTCAGATGGCCTGCAAACATTCAGTGATTAGGTATGGCCATCAGAAAGAATGAGTGTGTTGGAAAAAAATTCACAAATTAAGCAGTTTTAAGAATTTTTACACGAGACACGTGGAGTGAGTTAGGCAGCGAGCACTAGTGTTATATGGTTTGGTGCAAAGTTACTCTTCTACAAATATACTTCTTTATAAATAAATGAAGAGATTTTCTTTTGTCTAAGCATTCCAAAAGCATTTTTGCACGAGGGTGTCAATAACTTAGATTCCCTCTTACACAATGGCTAATAATTTAAACAAAACATCAGCAATGAAAAAAACCCTTTAATTTCTAGCACACATGTTGATGGTAATACTTAAAAGCAGCATCCCAGTTGTAACAGTTGGCTTACTGAGGTTCTCAGCATTATGTGAGTGAAAATGTTATTTACAGATGGAGACAGAGAGAACATGTGTTTATTTCTGTGTGGTCCTCCACCCCTTGGTCCCCCCCAAGAGGCACAGTCCCACTTCCAATCCAGTTGTGGGTAAGAGTTGCTTGAACTCTTCTGTATTTTCCTCTCACGCACTGTCAGCTATTATTGATACAGTTTTATGTTTTTTTCCTGGCTAACTCTTTTTGTCACATGGTCATGGAAAACATAATGTCTTATATACCATATCTGCGATGAAAAGTGTCCCTCTGCTACTATGAGTTTCTTGATAAAGACAGAGGAGAATTAAATCTAGAAATAATAATGTCCTGGGCAGCAAAGCCAACACAGAGACAGCCGACAACAGAAAAAACCTTCTCATTTTGCTGGCACAGGTTTTACACCTATGGGGTGTATATGTTCAGGAGAAGAGTTATTATTTATGCTCATACAAATAAGATAAAGTTGATTTGAAAGAGTTTTAGTAATTGTTTCATTATTTCTTTTACTAGATGGAACGAGCTGTGAATGTTGTGGGAAGTATCCTAAACTTAAGCTCTACAAGAACAACTCATATTCTAGTCAACACAGCACAAGCGTAAATATTACTAGTGATTGAGGGCTTAATATTTAAGGTTTGTCTGGTATAATTAGTGAGGTGGAATTATTGACACACTGTATTTCTATCAATTTCCTGCTTCTCTTCCCTGACTCCCTCCAACCACCATTTCTTCTTAACTATTCACACTGAAAATGATATTTATTTATTGCTCCTGGAAACAAATACATCAGTGTATTTTGATATTTTATTCTTATCCTTTACACTTTTTGTTTGTCCAGAATTGTTCCCATCAAGTTGAAAGGATTTAGCACCAGTGCCATTAGGTTCCAAGTCTGGCTGGAAAGCCCACCTCTGGCTGCTCTAAGGTTACCCATGTATCTGAAAACAGGACTGTCTTCTCGTGAAGCTCCAGCATAAAGGGGATGCTCTTACTACATGACTCACCTCTTTCTCCCAGGAACGTAACTCACTCTTTGTGAAGAGATAGCCCAACTCCTTCCCTGCCATAACAAAGTGATCTCAAAATAATGCTCTAATTGGACATAGTGTTGCTCTAATCCTTTTATGTCAAAAACTATTTTGCAAGCACATATGTTTCTGTAACTAATTCTACTGTATTCCAAGAATTACTTCATGCTTTCTGCATTCTGTGTTTCTGTGGCTGAACATCACTGATCAGTAACACAAGAGAGGAGCACAACACGATGGCGTTTCAGAAAAGCAGCAGAGCATTTGTAAGTATTTAGCGGTGGCATTTCTAAACCTTTCTCTCAAGTCACAAATACTGGATAAGTAAGATATAGCAGGTTGCATCTGAATAGCATTTTAAAATTTAAATGGAGGTGTTTGAAAACTCACCATAACCTGTCTGGGAGACAAGCTCAGCTGCCCCTCCAATGGGTTTCGTGAAGACGCCCATGATTCCCTTCCCCACACCCGAGATGACCCCTCTGGCTTTATGCCCAGCAGAAGCTTGGGCCTCGGATACTCGCTGAAAATTCTGCATCGGCTGATCCACAATCCCAGCAATTGCACCTGAAATAACAAGAGTCTCCAGTAAGTAGTGAAGAAAAATATTCCAGAATAAGAGGAAATCTTACTACTGGACCTGAATATTGTTTGGATTAGAGACTGTACCCCATTCTTATACAGCTATTTAGCATGTGACCAATTAGCTAAACACTATCTTAGTTCAGTTAAGTTAGATCTTAGCCTTTTTTGTTTTAAACATTTAGATCACCTAAGCTTACCGTATGTTTTTCTCTTTCAACAACTTATGCTAAATGCTTTTGCTGAGTTAATTTAATTTGGCTTGTTCTGTGTCACAATTCTGAAAACTCTGGGCTAGGAATAAAATCCTCCAGTTTCAGAAGACTTGAGCTGTTATGGAAATGAGATTTTCACGTAAGTGTGAGGTTGACTTCACGAGAATAAAAACTGCTTGTATTCAATAGATCATTTTTATATCCTCTTTCACTGCCAGAAATGTTCATAAGCTAATGCAACTTTTGATGTATTACTAAGATTAGCAGAATTAGACTTTGAGACTTTGTGTTACTTTTTTTGTGAAAACCGTCATATTTTACTTTAATGTGCACGGGTCAAACTTTTACAAGTGACACAGTGACCTTCCCAGCTTTTAGTATCAACAGAGAACTTCAACTTAAATCTTCCTAAATGTAAACAGGTATGTGAGGTGCTACGTTTCTTTGATCTTGAGTTTATGCTAGCCACTTAACCACAGACATGTCTCTAGTTGTTGTAATTTTGATAGATAAGCTATTTGGAGATCGCTAAGGGTGCAAGGATTGGACAGAGCAACACCACTCTGCCCAGCCAGGGGTGCTTTGCTCTGTGAAAAGCAAGTCTGCAGGCTTCTTGGTCAGGTCTCAGTTTGCACCTGCAGCTGCAAGTATCAAGATAAAACAATTATTTAAGGAGTAAGACCGAGTGTCACCCTGGTTATTAAGCATTTTCACCACAACCTAGACGTCTTTGAAAGTTCTGCTTTGTATGTGGAAGGAAATCCAGGATTAATTCCACAGATTTGGACCATCGCAACCGAGGTATTTGGCCCCATGTGTTCACCAGCATAACGTGCACTAGGCAGTGAGCTTCTAACTGGTTTTCAGATGGTTTTAGTTACTGTCACTGGATAAATGAAGGAATTGCTGACTTTGAACAACAAGAACTAATACTATATTTGTGCACAGTCACTGTCCAAAGAAAAGATGAGGATGAGAAGCAGCAAACATTTCCTCAGATCCGTGTCCCTGGGATACTATCAGGAATTCAAGAAATTTGCACCCCCCATAAATGCCCTCTTCTCTTAGAGAAAATTCTTCCAAATTATGCAGAACTAGCCTTTTGACAAATGCATAGTATTTCGACAGAAAATGCTGGTCTAACTTTGAAGTGATGCCTGGTTTTAATTGAGGTCACTCACTGAAGCTGAGTGTGCAGCTGAATATTCACCTTTTGTACCATAAAGGCCATGAAGCTTTTTCCTTAATGCCATGCCATTGAAATGATACAATTTTCAATTTTTTAGTACTTACCAGCTGCTCCTGCTGCTCGACGAAAATAATATCCCAACACCACATTAAACAACTGGGATTGCTTGTGCAGTCTTTTCTTTTGTGCAATTGAGATGCATTTGAAGGCATAAAACAATACTTGGTGTTCTGCTAAGTGACAATATTATACTATGCTGTGACCTCCTTCACCCTATCTATTGAGGTCATCCACAACAACTGCACTTTCAGAACAGAAGTTATTGCCTTATAAAATGTAATCCACATAAGTCCTACCACTAGTAAATTATTTACTGCAATACACTTGAGCAAAGTTATAAGGTAATAATAAATAAGAGTCTACTCCAAAGGACCTGTGGTATGCTCCAGGCACTGCTCAGCTGGAATTAGGCTCTAAGGACAAAGAAACAGAATGGAAACTACTGTGACAGTGTTACATAAGAATATTTATATAATTCCCCAAATAATCTATAGCTTAATTAGCCAGTTTTTAGTAATTCCACACTTTCTGTTACTCTGGCATTTTATGCATGCTCTGAACTTGCCTGTGAAGACATTGCCCTTTTGTACCTCAAATCCTTTTGCAAGTCTTGTTGTTCTACCTGCAAAAAATATAAGTAATGACCTTCTCTTCCTCTGTAATTCCTTTTCTTGAATTGCAACTCACTGCCGTAACTCGTTTATGTGCTGTGGCCATGGCCACAAATCACAAAATAAACTATAACCTTACTCCTTTCATTGAGGAGAAGCTGGTCCTACCACCCTTGTGTGGGGAATCCAGATCTCTGCAGCTCCTTTCCTATGTGCAATGGGAAAAAAACATAGGCCAGAGCCTGAGCAACCTCAAAACCCATCAACAGTGAGAGAGTGGTGACAACACGTGAGGTTCAGGGCACTCCTCACACCAGNCCCCCCCCCCCCCCGTCTTAACAGAGTCTGGGTATTAACAGAGTTCTTGGCAGGAGCACCATGAGGGATGGACTCACCACAGAAAGTCTCTCCCAGACAGATTTCAGCAGAATATCAGGAAGGCAGAGCATGGAACCTCATGGAATGGTTCCTCCCTTCCCACTCTCATTCTCTCTCACAAAGTGTCCTACTGCTGTCCCTGTCATTTCCCTGCAATGTCCATTGACCAGTATTCTTTTTATTAAATGAAACCATTCTCAATTTTTCTCTTTTTTTTCTTACCCTAGGCATTTGATTTTATATGCATGTCCACATATGTACACACAGATTATGCATGTATAAAGAAAACCTCAATAAAATTAAACACCAAAGCAACAAAACAAAAACATATTCTTCCATTACTGGACCAAAGAAGTTCCAGCAACGATGTAACATCTGCTAAACATCAGATGGGGTGCACTCTGGTTAATACATGTTGCTCAGTAACAATAAAACAGTTACTTTGATAGCTACAAAATTCAGATAGTTCAGAGTATATCACTGGATTACTTCAAGAAGAATTTGATTAGGGGCAGCAACTGCTTCGTGCGCAGACTTACAAAGTTTGGTGAAAGTAGCACAGCTTACAGACCTTGGCAAAGCTTGGACTGCTTGTGACAAACTCTTCCAGAGCAAGACATCATTGGAAAAAATCCCCCACTAAGAGAAACTGGCCATGCTTTGCCATGAGGCTGGAAGCTGGCCAAGCTGAAGCCATTTTGCTTCCTTTTTCTCTGCTGTCTTTCAGGACTGCCACAAGTGTTTCATACCAAAACAGGGCTGAAGCATACTCTCATCACAGCAAGCAGCACATAAAAATACAGCTCAAAGGAAAGAGCACCTGTTGCCAGGCATTAATTTAGTTGCACAATTAGTGTGTGGAATAGCACACAATTTCAGGATTAGCACTGGCTTGTGGTACCTTGTGTTGTAGATAGGCAAACATAGAGTGACCCTGACTCGGTGACAGCGTACAGCAAGAACAGCCACCACCACCTGCAATAACAAAAATCTGAACTTCTGAAACCCAGGCTTTGCCTTCTCTACCAGGACAGTTACACTGTCAGGCAATGTGGCTCAGTTCACTTCCCCAAAAGCAGGAGGGAGTAACTGAAATGCTGAGCATTTCTGCCACTGTAAAAAATAGCTTTTTGAATAGTTGTCAGCTTTTCTGGTTATTCAGATATGCTCAACTCCCTAAAGGCAGCCACTTTAATAATACTTTTCACTAGAACCAGCAGTTGAAAATACAGCCTATAGTTTCAATAGTCTCTTTCACATGCTTATAAGTTATTATTTTAAGTATGACCCTGTCACACAAAATGCAAAAGACAGTTCCTCAGTGGGGAGTCAACCATCTAAATATTTTACAAAAATTTCACTGCATTTTGGCCTAAACATATAAAAGAAAAAGACACACCTATCATAAGCTGTTGCTTCTTTTCTTGCACGAGTGTTACTAAAATGACTCAGAAATCTCCCCCAAACTAGAAAAGAAGACAACAGCTGGCCAAAGATAACAATCAAATCAAACAACACCCTGACAGTGCTTGAGTCATTTAAAATGAGACAGGACAAAGCACTTAAGAATGTACCACAGGGAACAACTTGCACTGAGGAGGAGACGAGAGTACATGATTTTGGCCCCAATTCAGCAAAGCTCTTAAGCACATGCTTAAGTGCTCTGCTGAATCAGGGCCACCGTGAGCCAGATTTTCAGAAAAATCCAAAGGGCAACTCTACCTTCTGGGTAGGTACCACAACATATCAGTGAACTGAGGGCTCTTATGTGACTTCACCTAGGCACAAAATCTACATTTGCCACTGTCTTAGCTGCCTGCACGGGTCAGCTGGCTTTTATGAACATGAGAGTACCGTGACCATCGCAAAAATCTCCTTCACACTTTTCAATTTTACAATTAGAAAGTCACAGAAATTACGGCTTCAAATAGTCGTGCTCTCTGCATTTCTGTGCTCATCAAACTTTTCATCCTTGTGAAGGAAAATAACTGTAGCTTCACTTCACTTTATTAAGTATGAACAACCTTAAGTGTTTTTAGAGTAAGCATGTTGATGTTTATTCTGAATGTGCTGGGGATAAAAGGCAGCACAGTGATACCATCCCTTCAACTTTGACCTTTTTTTTTTTTTTTTTGGGAAGCCACAATATTCTCTAAACTAAATGGTCAGGACAGCAGCAACCTTCTGACATGCGGGTAAAAATTGAAACATAAATCTGTAATTTAGGTCTTGACACTATTTATACGAATACTGCTGCCTATTGAGGAAACATGCTTTTAAAAATCAGGTTTAATTAAAAACTAATACAAAGTAAGTGGAATATTTCTGATTTCTCCATTAGTGAGAGTTCCATACTTGTCACATCCAACTATACAGTAACTGTAGCTATTGATCTGCTTGCTTCACTGACTCCACTGCTATGAAAAGAATTATTTAGCAGGGAGCAACCTCTAAATAACAACAGCGGGAATAAAGACGTCTGTAGCTTGTGGAGGAGCGCTGTTTAAATGCTAATATGAAGCTCTAAGTTTCTAACATGAAGTCTGATTTCTTAAGAAATCAGGGACACTGGAATTCTCGCTCTATTTTTTGTTGTTTCGCTTTTAACTCGGGTGTCCTGCCGCAAACCACGGAGTCCTTGTACGCAGGGAGGAGCAGAAATGGAGTATTTGTGCATCGATGTGAGGAGCCCCCAGCTTTCCTGAACAGCAGAAACTTTGCCAGCCAAAGCTACAAGGTTTTGCTTTTTACTTCAGAATGTACAGCTGATGATTTTAGCTCTGAGTGGCTCTGGTGTGTCAGTGAAGGGGATCTAGACCACGTTACCTCGATGTTTTATTAATAACTGAGCTGAGATCAGCAAACCATTTCACCTGCACATACACAAGGCTGACACAGTCCTTCTAAAAGTATAATCTTTCATCCAGCAACTCAACCTGCCCTTAGCCCAATAAAACAAGAGGGGAAAATAAAACCTCCTCCAAACTGCCTTTGATTTGCAACACCAGTAACAGCTTACTATTGGGACAGTGGCTGCTAATACATGGAATTTCTCCTTTATGCACATTTCTCCCAGGACACTCGCTTGCCAGTTTACAGGCATTATCAAATGACAGTGCTTCACATCATCTAATGTTATTGCTTAAAATAATTCCCAGCAACTTGACCTAAACTTGTAACATTTTTACCACTTCCTCTTTGGGGCTTTCAGGGTTGCGGTTGCAAATTTAGGAGTTGTGTACACTACTGAAGATTAGGAAACGGGACAAATCCTTTCAAGCTTCAGCTCTTCTAACCTTTTGCACTGGACTGCTTTTGGTCACTTTGATCTCTAAGAGATTCATACTGTTTAATACATACTGAGAAACTCTGCCAAACAATACAGTTCTGCATTCCTTTGCTGTGTGACAAGTCAGAGTAACCTAGAAAATCCAGCCCCTCACTGCAAAACTTCTCACAGAGACTTCTTCCACTGCAGGTTAGTTTTAAAATTTTTAGGTACTATTTTGAAATGGATAGAGTAATCTTCACTTCTAACCAAACCACTTGTCTGCTTGATGAATAAAATGACACTGAATCAGGATGATCTGGGTCTCTTTGTAAAAGCAGAATTCCTCATCAAAGCTTATTTAACATCTGCACTAAGTTGAAGTGGTTTTCAAACAAATCCAAACATCTCTGATATCTACAGTGCTGCAAGAACAAGCAGGTTCAGAAGGCATTCCTATAATTCATCGGAAAGTAAACATCAGCACGATGACGTCTTCGTGTTGAATTAGTTACAAGTCACGCTGCCCGATGCAGAATTATTCTTTTTTCCCCACTCAGATCTATATCATATATGAGCGAAAATATTATTTCAAAAAGAAAGTGCAACCCCATTCTATATCTGCAAATTATTTTATCAGCAAAAATCAAACACAAAAGCCACTGAATCTTGATAAACACTATCTAATATACACACCGTGAGGCTTTTTCACAAGAAGACACCAACCCCCCCCCGAATCTGAAATTTTAACTCACAGTTAGAAACGGCTAGTGAGCAGATTAGAAAGCAGTATTATCACTTCACTTGATATGTAATAGTACATTACCTAGAAGGCTAATGCCTAAACGAGAGAGCCCCTGTCTCAGTCCTTCTCCCAGGCTCTCTGGAAGCTGCCTTCTCCATTCTTCTTGTCTGTTGTAATGCTCCTCATCCAGTGACAGCCTATCCATATTCCGAGCAAGACTCGTTGCCAGATTGGTAATTGACGTCAGTGTACCTAAACGCATGGAGATACACATTTGGGTCTGGATCAAAATGCTTAATTTAAACCATGGAGCTGTTGTATGCCTCACTGCAATACTGAGCTTATGAGCAGAACGGTAAGTCAAGTGAACAGTCACCCATGTGTAACATGCTTTACTATTTGTCAAGCATCACCACGCTGCTGCTATGGGCCGCGTCACGCCTTTTCCGTGAGCCTGCTCCAGGTTTGCCTGGTCGGCGGGAACAGAAACTCATCCCAACATCCTTCTCCAGGTTCCCTGACTCCAGTCGAAACGGAGAGGGGGGGTGATGGAAAGGTAAACCAGTATTTACAGGAGGAGCCACGAGGCCGTGTCCAGCGGGAGGCTGGAGCAGAGGCTCGGAGCAGCAGCCGGCGCCGGGGCAGCCGCTGCGTCTGTGCGGCGGCCGGAGCCACGCGATGGCACTGTTTGTACAGGCTTTGCGAAGGAAAAGCTCCTCCTGCTCCCGTGGCAGGCCAGCCCTGCTGTCAAATCCCATCCACGTACTCACACAGTTATGACAACTGTATCTACCTTTTTTTT
>VWZN01012398.1:136535-155639 GCA_013396955.1 Regulus satrapa | reverse complement strand
TTTTTTAAACAATAAATATGATGAGGCGACCGAGTGTAGAATTTCTGATGGCTAACAGAAGTGCAGAACACCTTTAATACTTCTGCAGTTATCACATGAAATACTTGCTGAGTGAATATCTATTTCCCACTGGGAGGTTTAAAATTCTGAAATTTCTGAAACACTCTCATGCACTGCAGTAAAGTGGTGATCTGTTTAATACATGAGACATTGCATGTGAGCTTGTCACCCTCTTAGCTTAGTTAAACAGGAACTGTTTGGTTTTTGAACCCTGGCACCAGGAATTTCAACTGGCACTGTCAGAGCAGCACGAGATACGGCAGGGCCAGGAGACTGAAGGATGGTCAGATTTTATTACTTAAAACTTTAACAATGCGTGACAACAAAGCAGTAGTTGGAGTAATAAAGTAAAAGCTCTACCTTTGGAAATGTGTTTTACAAATGATGTTGTTCCTCTGGAAACTCCACTGACAAATGCTCCTGGGCCTCTGGTCAGCCCTTCATAGGGGAGCCTAAAGAAATCAGCTATGCCATTCCCTATGCTTCTCACCAGACTAGCTGGGCTTCCAAGAATTTCCAATGATCCAACAACCCAGCCTGTGTGGAGAAACAAGACACATGTTACAGCTGCAAAAACTGCAGAAGCAGCAGTTGTGAAAAGGTTATTCCTTAATTATCTTTTTCACACTAGAATTCATTGCATTATGAACTTCCTTTGAGCAAAACACAGGAAATAACTCATCCACTATGAATTCAGAAATGGCAATCTTTCATACTTCGTAAATCAAAGAAATCCTTTTGGCAAACTCACAAATAGCTTTAGAATTACTTCCTTCCAGGAGCTTCCCGTATTTCTGCTAAAAGTGTGTGAGGGAGGCGGATGTGAGAGCCTTACAGCTACAGAGGAATGGGACTGCAAGCTCAGATGGTTGGGTTGGTTTTAGACACTATAAGGCAGCGTTGTGATTTCACATCCTTATGTGATAGAATTGTGACAGGGAGTTTACACTGATACAACGTACTGCTTTACAGGAGTGTGCAGGTCAATTGCTTGATGGAGTGTTAGGAAAAGGGATGCAGATTTTTGACAAGTGCTTAAGAAGTTATTTTAAATGCACCCCAACCCTTCTAAGCTGATCATTTTCTTTCAGAGTGCAGTGAAAGCCAGACAAATGTCTTCTGCTCAGTACAGTTGTGTAAACAGCAATGACATCTACATGCTGATTAGGTTACTCATAGGGGAGTATTCCTTATGCATATCCCAGGAGAAGTATCTGCAGATCTGGTTTCCTATATAAACGCAGGGTTGCCAGCAGCTTGCTGGATGGCTGAGCACGCAGCAATCTGTTGCTGGAAAGCTATTTGCAGGTCTTGTCTTTCTCAGGCTGGTAGGCAGCAGATTTATTAGGGAAACAGTGCTGCATAACTCTTTTTTTGGCAGCCCAGAGAGAGCAATTCAGAAATGGCAATAAATGTGAAACAGGAACTGTTTGGTCTTTGAGCCCTGGTACCACGGATTTCAGCTGGCACCGTCAGAGCGGCACAAGGTGTGACAGGGCCAGGAGACTGAAGGATGGACAGACTGGCCTCCCACTCTCCCATGAGGGCCCTTGATCTGTGTGCCCTACCCTCCTCATTCCCATCTTGTCATTAAAAACTCCTGCTATCCAGATGCTTTTCTTGTTTTCTTTTAACCCCTCCCAGTCATTCCTGTGGAAGGCTGAATCATGAAACTGAACAGAAGAGAAAATGTTACTCATATGAATTGAATTAATCTCATACTATCATTCTAAGCTCCTGGAAAAGCTATTATTCTTGTTGAATCTGTCCCACATTTCAGATCTGGCAGGTTGAGAACTCCAGTACTTGTAATATAAAAAGCGGGAACCAGAGTGGACATAAGAGAGAGGGTGGGATGGGCTACTAAAAGAAAACTCAAGTGCTACTGGCAATGCAATGAACAGAGTAGCAACACACATCGTGGCCCCACTGTCCTGGAAAGGAGCACTCCCTGGCAGTCCTTTCCTGCCAGGACCAGAGGAAGCCAAAGCTCCTTGGCCCTTGCTATGGGTTTTTTAATAAATTATCTTTGCCACTGTGTGGAGTGCTGAAAAGCTTCAGTGGAAGTGAGGTGTGTACAGATGGGAAAGATGCTCTTTCTGCTTTTTCTGATCAATATCATTGCAATAATTTCTTAGAACCCTTTTCCCCCCTAAAAATCCTTGACATTCCTTGTCCTACGTGGTGGTGTGATGGAAAGTGGCTGCAGGACAGTGCAGCTTAGTGCCTTGGTGCCCTGCAACATCCCCAGCAGGGACCACCAGCTTAGGACATGGGGGACTCCAACTCCACTCACCTGCCGGGCCAGCCAGCATTTCAGGAATGCAAAACAGATAAAAACCAGGAATAAAAACAGTTAAAAAAACCCTGAGGGGTTGCCTGGTATACCAGGGATGGTTATTTGTAATCCTCCCCCGCCTGTCAGATGTGGGAAGCTCTGGATGGATCGTGCTCACCCTTGGAGAGTGTATGGGAATAATGAGCAACCTGCAGCGTGGGTGACCCTCCTTGGCCAATGCTCAGAGCAAACCCAACAGCTCCTCACTGCCAGCCTGGGCCACCAAACCCAAGGAGGAAGGTGTGGGACTAAGTCAGGAATAAGAGAATGAAGAACCAGGAATAACTCCTCAATTCACAAGCTCTGTGTGGCATTTTCCTTTGCAGAAATATAATATCATGTCAGATTACCATTTCCCACTGATACGTAGGAATTCTATTCACTGTAATGAAATAATGATGACTGTAATAGCAGAGAGGCACTGAATTTTCTTTATAGAAATTATATTATATTATTATATTATATTATATTATATTATGTTATAATTATTTTCTTTATAGGCAACTACAGGGTCAGATGTGGTAGCAGTGATATTTTTTTAATAGAATTTTATTAATTTTTAGATAGGGGACAACTTAATTAGAAAAGAACAGGAGACTTCCATTGCAAGTTTGGCTGATTTGAGATAAGCAATGCTAATCAGCATATTTGCACTGAGCTCTCCAGCCTCATTCAAGGCTTTAATGGATTCTGACCACTCCTTTGCAACACATAGGGCAGCCTAATGCATTCCCTTCACCAAGCTTTGGGGCAAATCCTGCCCCCTCCCACAGGTCAGCATTGGTCCTGCACACAGCTAGGGCAGAAGGGAGTTTATCCATCCCTGAGTATAAGGTGTGGCTGTATGGGAAAGCTGTCTGTGCAGATGCTACCACTGATTTATGCATGAGACAGGGGTGAGAAGAAGGGGGTCAAACAACCCGTATTCCAGATTAATGTAGTTAAAATGCAGAAGTATGAGGCCCTCTTCCATAAGAGACCAAGTATGCTAATTGTGAGAAAAAAACCTCAGAGCTTGCACACCATATAAAGCATTTTGCTTGATTTTTTCCTTCCTTTTTCACTTTGTTGACACAGTCAGCTTTTTTGACAAGTGTCACAAAGTCTTCAACATAAACCATTTTCTTTGCTAAAGCAAACATTAATCAGTACAAATCACCATTTTAATCATGGTGACACCTTTCAAACAGTACATTTTAGTCTTAGTGCTTATAGTGGGAGTAAAGTATATATGAATGTGTACATTCCTGAAGAGAAGTCCCACCAAAGCAAACCTCAATTCTTAATACTTAAATTTGCTTGATTTCAGACACATCACTGATCCCAGAGCAAGTGAAACATGTATACTGTGGACCATATTTGGCTACAGTTTCACTCTTAATTACAAAGCAACTAGATCTGCCCTTCTGTACTATGAGATTTAACTACAAAACAAATCCAAACAAGTAGCAAACCGAAAAACCTGCAAATTTTGCAAGCATAATATTGCAAGAAAATAATGAACTGCACACTGTTCTAGTGCACAACTGTGCATACTGTTGTCACAACTAGCAGTGCAAGTCAGGCATGCACACACTGAAAGACAAGGTCAGCATCTATTAATAGATGAAATACACGTGTACAGTTTTGGAAAGTGTGCACAAAATTCAGATTGCAGCTATGCTTTCAGTCCAAACGGAAGCATTAGGATATCAGAAAATCTGACTATCAGTAATGCAGGAAAATAAATCCCACATTTCAGTGAGGAGTATGTTACTTGTGTGTGATCACGGAGGAGCTTCCTTTTGTCTCAGGCACAAATTCTGTGCTGCACCAAAACACATCACAGACTAGATTTCATTATTTCTACATTTGTATTTACAGAAAACAAAATGTACCTGATAACTTAAAAAGACTAATTGCTTGTTACTGATCGTATATGGGAAAAAGTTACTAACAGCAAACTTCATAGTCCTTGGATCAAAGGACAGCAAACATCTGTGTGCCAGTTTAGACTGAAGGCTGTATGAAGAAAGACAGATTCCTAATCATAAACTGCAGCCAAAAGGAGTTTTAACAACAAAACAACATTCAAGTCTATAATTTACTTCTGAACGCAGAGCAACATGCTGAAAAATTTGATTAAACACTGTTTTGAGGAATTTATGTAAGGAATGTGGTTTGATTCTGACTGGTCTTATAACATAAAATGACAAAACCTAAGCCAGCTAGAACACATTTTTATGCTGTTTTCAGGGTCTCAAGTGACTAAAACCTTCTTCAGGTGGCGGCTAATGTTTAGCACAACATTGCAAATCTTCACTGGTGTCTGCTCAGCTGTTTTATTTCCCTTCTATTCTATGACAGGATCTGAAAGGTGTCTGAAAGCATCGTTATCAAACAGTGTCTAAGTAGAACAAAAAATTGTATGGCCTAACATCTAGGGTACTCATCTTGAGCGACGGTCACGGAATCCTGGTACCAAATGAAAATGTTGCTTGCTAAGGAGGAGTACTGACCTGCTCTGAAAAGTGCTCCAGCAGCGTAATGCATGGCCAAGGCGTGGACGAGCTGCCTGGCCGTGGTGAAGATGGGTCCTCGCTCAAACACAGAGAAGGAGAGAGGGGTGTGATCCGAGGCTATATACAGTTTCAGTGAAGCATGAATACTGACAAGGAGATTAACAGGCTGTATTTTTAATTTTCTTAGCTTCACTGGCTTGACTAAAGCTCTGGCGTGCTCTCTCACTTGTTCAGGCACTATCAGGGTAGTATCTGAAGTAGTCATGGATTTACAAGCAGTTTTGTTTTCTGGAAGATATGTATCAAACAAAGTCTTAATGTAGTAAACAAAGGTGTCTTCCACATACAGCCTAGCTGGTTTGAGCTCAAAGTTGAGGTCATTCACGTGAAACATGAAATTCTCTTCCTCAGAAAAAGCAATACAGAGTTTTATAAAGCAGTTTTCCTTATAGCTTTCCAAATCTTTGTTACAAACAACGAGATTGTTCATTCTTGACCACTGCGCGGTTTCACTTTTCTCTTCTTGGCACAGCAGGACTGCAAAATGGAAATTCGATTTGCTGTACAACTGATTGTCCAGTTGCAAATCTTCACAATACACTTGGAGACTATGAAACTGTGGGAGGCCTTCCACAGAGTCCTGCTGGAGCTCCTCTGACAGGGGGCTGGTGGCTGGGGCCATGTGGAGGAAAACATTGTCTGCTGTGAGACGCAGGAGTTCAGATGACACTTTGTGGTTTGTAATGTCATCAGATGCAGCAAGACTTAACTGACTGATGAACATTTTCAGTGAAAGGGTCTGCTCTTGACTTCTAGACAGGAAGGAAAAGAAGTTTTATTACTTCCTGTCTTTTGAGCTCACCTGGCATCGCGCTTGCTTGAACAGCTATCAAGAGAGACATTCTCTGTAATACATGGTAAACTCATTGTGCAAATCCTGCTAATGTTCCTGGGATTTGGCAACCTCAAGCACCATGGTGAGTACCACCCAGGTGGTCTTCTAAAAAATGGGACAGTATACATCTACACCAGGGTTGTCCTTTTTTATTAGGATAATGATTTCACATCACATGCAGCGAGTGCTCTCCAGTGAAGCCACTGCAGTATTTTTATACTGATGCCATTGAGGGCCTCCCCCCTGCAATGTAAACTGCTCACTGCCAAGTTTAACTAGCATATGGACTATTAGGTACTGCTGATGACCAGTTGCTTGGGGATTAGTACTTAATTAAAATGCAAATAAAAACAGTACAACAAATTCCACTCTAATTGTAACAGGATTGCTGGAGGCCAAGCATTCTGCAGCTTAGAATTAAGTAGTAGTATAATTGAACTTGAATGAAGCTGAGAACCAGATTGTAGTGTATTATGGAAGTAGGGAAATCTTCCAAAGGAGGGTGTTATAACCAAGCATAATTAATTAATAACTTTAAGGTTCTTTCAACAGCTCTTGCATATTAAATCTTTGGGAGCTTGTAAGATTACAGATGGCTAAATACATATTAAACTGATGAACACACTCAAAATTAATTATAATGGAAAATGTCTTTTTAAAAAAATGAGCAACTCGGGTCCTCCTTTTTTACCAGTCATCTAATGTTTACCCTGAAGTGACATGACTTTTGATGTTAGATGGTCCTTTTTAACTGTGATATACAAAGCCATATGGTCTAAACATATGCTACAGAGTATGCAGCAGGATTAAACAAAACAAACAGTTAAGCCGAAGTTTCTAAGCAAGTTAACACTTGGAAAGCTGACTGAGCTCTCAGCAATCATATTTTAATCGTCTTGTACCTGTTGAGATTGATACCAATGGGTCCTGCCCTTCCTTCTGGGGCCAAGGTTATGACTATTGTTCCACAGTGATGGGTAATGTCCACATAAACACAGCCAAAGCCAGTTAAGAACACAACCTAGAGGAGAGGGTTAAAAACACACAGAAATCACTATTTTTAATTAAAAGTATCATCATAAATTAAATTAATGCTATCAATGCCTTCTGGTTGAGATCTTTTATTCAAATCAGGGTACTATTCAGGAAAAAGTCGTAGTTTAATAATTCAGAAAATAACTGCTTTGTTACTTTAAGTATTTCAGTTATACAGGGAGATGAAATTTGAATCTCATCATTCAACTGCATAGCTAAATACATTTTAATAAGAAACGTCTCCTGAAAAAAACAAGAAGTGCTGGGGAGGGTGGAGTTTGTATGAGAAGAATAAATACAAAATTTTAATTTTTGATTAAAAAGAAAGGCATTTTCCTGGAGCTCTAAAAACTTTCTCTACCACTTTCTCCTCTAGAAAACAAACCCTAAACTAACACTATGTTGCTATGTCCTAGCTCAGAGGGCTGATGAATGGCTGATAGCATGATATAAAACATATGAACACTGAAAAGTAAGTAACATTTTGCATCTATGAAAACTTGCACTAACAACTCAAGACTGAACACATTTTTAAGCCATTTAAACTGGTTTGTGAGAACAACTTCACGAGGCAAGGTGCTGCCACAAGGAAATGGCAAAACTCTACTGGAAAGCATAAAACATCTAAAAAGGCAGGAAAAATGGGAATTTGACAACAGGTTTGTGTCTTCCTTACAGGTGTACAAGCTTTCATTCTGGCAATTTTTTTTTTTTTAGGAATATCCTACTTAAAGAAGTGATGTACTGCTTTTGGAGCTTAATTCTGCAATATTTCCATGCAAGTTTTGTGTTTCTCCAGAATATAAAAGATTAAGATCTTTTAAAGGTTTGGAAAATTCCCAGCAGTCCTTGTTAGAGCAAGCTGCCTTCTCTTCTCTTCTAAGGTCACTATCAACACAACTGTTTACAAGGTTGTAATGACAGCAGTTATAATATAAAGGAATGCAAACTGGAGAAATAGCACAGAGATATTCAGCTAACACAGATAAAATAAACACCTATTTGTCTTGAAGAATCTTTACTATTGTTAAGAAGTGATCAGAAGCTAAAAGAATTGGAAGTTTAGTAGGATCAGCACTTAAACTGATTCTTATTAGGCTATTCAGAAAAACCTTGTACAGATAGTTAAATTTCATTAATCAAATTCATTATTCTTCTGACAATTACATATGAAGAATTTCTAATTTTGACATGTCAGTTTTGATCCTTTTAATCCTTTCCTTTTCTGGAAGACATTCACAATCCTACTATGGAATTGGAGAAAAAAGGACATTTAGAGAATTTTCAAAACTCTAAATATTCTAAATACACTTCCACTGATCTTGAAGATTGGTCATTTTTAATTCCAATTTCAGATGACTCTGATGATAAATATTTCAACATTTATTAAGGCATTAGTTTTAAGCAGTTTTAAATTCGTCTTCTAATAGAAAAATAAGTACCTATCTGTGACTAGATAGAAGAAATACAAATTACCTAAAATACTTCAAATCCCAGTTATTTCACAACCTGAACTGAGTTGTATGTGACACTGTTAGTATATTCCTTATCCACTTATATTCATAGTTTTCTAAGAGAAAGACAGACCTAGAAATCCTAGGAAAATTTTGAACATGTACATCCTAAAACTTCTGTAACAGAAGGCTATGCATTTTTTTTTGAGAGCTGTTCAAGTAGACAATGATCCCCAAATGTTGTCTTAGCATCTAATTCCTCCTAGGAGCCAGATACTTATAAAGAACCCTGGTCTGGCATAACATTAATGACTGAAATTTGAAACCTTGCATTGCTTGACTGGCTTGCTGAATGGAACTGAACTACTTGCTATATAACATAACACTCAATAATCAAGAGCATTTTGTGATTCGTGCCCAGGGAAAACATCTGAAACTAGTATTTCTTTCAAAGAGCCAAGCAGTTTATGTTGATTCCATGTAAACTAATGACTTCAAAGATGGAAAAAATTCCCATCAAAAAGAATTACTCCAGTCAAGGAAGCTTTCATTTACCTCAAGACCCAGAAAAAATAACAGAAGGAAAGAAAAGGGAGGGGCTGTTTTGTTTTAGAAAGACATGGGCAGCTTCTGTAAAGACACTGAGGGAGAATGACAGTGATGATTCCTACAAGATATAAAGATAAAAATCTCATGATAATTAAGTCACCAAATTTTCCTGGGTCCTGTGGTGTTCTTTGCTTACAGAGCCCAGAAATTTTCAAGACTGATTTTCCCAGGCAACACCAGATTGATTAAAAAGAAAAAAAAAAAAGAAAAATCTGTGTTATAAAGCCTCTACTTTCAATCTAGCTATTTTTAAGAAGAGACAGTAAAAAAGATAGTCTGTGTTCTAAAACTTTAACAGGAAGGGGATTAGTTAGGCAGGAGAGCTCCCAGGAGTTAAATAAAACCCCTAAAACCAACAGAAAGGATACATTTATTGCAGAGGAGCAATGCACTGTGCAGGTCAGAAAGACAACCATTTGATGTGAAGTAGGAAGTAGTTTATAATGATTTACTTGTGTTCCTTGGTTGTTGATGTCCACAAAATCACTCCATTCATTTACTATTTCATCAGACGACACCACTTTCAGGAGAATACTGGGCAATAAATCTCTTGTTTTGCAATCGGGATAGCTGGAGATTTGATGGTAAAGTTCATGATGAACTGAACATTCAGCTGGAATCTTTCTACAGTAAACTTCAAACTTTGGTGCATCTGAAATTTTACAAAACATACAAGATCAGAGCTTTCTAAAACCTGTATGAAATCAAAACTCATCTATGTTGGCAAAAAAGTGAAAGTTTCTGTCTGAAATATTTCTAATAACTAAAAACATTTGCTTTTTTATTGGTTAGAATATTATATGTTTGGGTTTTTTCCTTTTCTCTTTCTATCTCATAAAGTTTTACAGAAATAATGTTCAGCCGATCATTACATTAACTTACTGTAACCAGACTTTTGACAATATGTTTTGTTACATTTGCAAATCTGACGAAATAGAAATTTTCCATGGGATTGGAACAGTCAACAAAACTCCACCGCCTATGGATTTCCTACAGCTGAACCACCTCGACAGCTGGAAGAAGGGAGACCCAAAAGCCTAGAGTTTTGAGTTCATTCTCTCACTCTTGACCTCACAATTAGCTCCAATAGCTTCCAGAGTCTCTCACTTTGAGACCGACCTTCATGAGAGCATCAAGTTCTTGCTATAACCAAAACACACACTGAACTCAATTTTGGACTGGAGATACAGTAAAATAGGTTATACTACAACAGTGCACTGTTTCTAATTATTGCATAGTACTGACCTTTGAAATTCTCTTTTACAAGCAATGGAATGGAGCACCTATTGTGGATAATTACACGAGGACTAGGATCTTCTGTAAGTGTTAGGTATGTCACACCAAGATGCTCTTGATAAGTCAGTGCAATAGCTCTGAAACAGAAGCAGATATATTGGATTATGCCTGTTTTGGATGAAATCTTTACATATTATTATCCTGAACAATTAAAAACCTTCAAAACTTGCATCTGTAAGATTATTTATGATCAAGTTCCAGGTCCATAGATATTTATCTACATTTAGGCAAGTAGATATCTCCATTTCAACAGAAGAACCCATGGAAAGAGCTTAAAAAACATGAGAAAAGAAACTGCTTCATGGCGAGTACTCATGAGTTAAATTGAACCTGTGTGTCTACAATATGAGAGCCCTAGCCAGCAGAGATTTATATTAGATTAAAAACATGAGATTGTAGGCCCAAATTTTCAAGATAAATCTTTAAAATTTTCCAGAAGAATTTAAATGGATTCTTCTCTCGTACACATGAAAGATATTTGAACAAATATGTAATTTAACTGACTGCTCCCCTGGATTGATCCACAATGCTATTGCTCTTTTAAAAATTAATGTTATGGATCATCACTATATCAGTTTCTGAAATGAAATTAAATGAATTTAGTTCTACTCACTAGTTACATAAAATATCTTCATGCATAAACATAAATTCTTTTTTTTTCTCTTGTGCAAATTTATTTGCTATAAACCTCATAGGGATTTAAAAAGTCTGAAGTCTGAAAATCTGATTAGAAACATGAGATTCTCTATGCCTGTGGCAGAATGATAAGGAATCTTTCCCTTATTGCTTCCACTAAATTTTTTAAAAAATCTGAAGTCGGTGTGAGAATCTTTAGTATCAAAAATGACACCTCTTGGACTCTGCAGAAGAACTGGATGAAGGTTTGAATAATATCAAGCACTTCAGGCGAGACAAAGATCACATCTCCGATAAGATATACTGATGGAGCTTCTCTCATTTCAGCAGATTGTTTCTTGTTCGTACAAGTATAAGCATGAACAGATTCAGATATCAGGTTCAAGAAATGAAGCTGCTCATCTGACAAGTCACCGGACTGCTATTTTTAATTAGCTGGTTCCGTAAGTTTGTAAGTAGCATGCATAACTGCACAATTCAAGTTTAAAACTTGAAATATTTCCTTGCTGTAATCTCAAAATAGTTTCATCCCTTTTGTCTTTTCTTCTTTATCCTCTTATTATGCTTACAAAAATATATGTGAAAACAAAACTTAAATTTTTATATTGTATTATTACACACTGCCCTCGAACTCTTAAATTGCTGTTCACAAATTAAAAAAAACCACCTTAAAAGAACAATATAAGATTTTCATGCTCTTAATTACATGCACAGAAAAAACCATCAGGCCATACATTCTAAAAAGCGTACCACTTGCAGATGGCCATTCAAAATAAAAGCCTCAAAACCGTCAGAAGATAACAATTTCTAAACTAAAGACTTGCCTTTCCACATGGGAGGCATGCGTTACTTTGACTGTGGCATTAACCTCTTACGGATTCTGCCTAGCTGGGGCTCTGCGGCACCCAGCCAGCTCGCTGCTGTCAAGCGCCTGGCGCGCCGTACCTGGTACAGAACCCGCCGGTCACCCCTGTGTCCGTGGGCACCGCCACGCTCTGCCGGGCCGCCTCGGCGCCCACCACGGCCGGGAGGCTCCACAGCTCGTGGCTGCCGGCGCTGAAGCTCAGCATCACCCGCCTGGCCCCCGGTGACGGCCCCGCCGCCGAGGGAGCCGGCTCCCAGAGCAGGTCCCAGCAGGGCACGGCGCTCAGCGCCTCACCGGAGCCCGTCCCCGCCGCGCCGACGCTGAACACCGCGCTGTCGGGTGAGTGGAAGTCCTGGAAACACAAAAGTAGGTAAAACGTGGTAGCACGGCGTGCTAGCTCCTAAAAGGAGGTTTATTTATGATTGATTTTGCACAGAGCACTCTCAAATCGCCAATGACCGCAACTCACTAAGTGCATCGCATTAAAGGCTATTTGGCCAAATTCTGTTTTCGGGTATAGGTTTGCAGCACAGCTACCTGGGGGTGCTGAGCAACCGGGTCTAGTGGAAGATTTCCCTGCCCATGCTGAGGGGTTTGGAACTAGATGACCTTTAAGGTCCCTTTCAACCTAAACCTTTCTGTGATTCTCTGTGATCTACAGTTGGCCCTCAGTACCACAGCAGCTCTACCAAATCAAGTTACATTCCTGTAACACAACTGTGTGAACAAAATCCATTTAGAGTTACAAAAATAAGAATGGACTTTAGCCTCAGCATTCTCCCAGCTCCCCATCCCATAAGACTGCTACAAAATGTGTGATGCACAACTGTGGATACTGATGTGAAGAAAACTAAAGCAGAAGGAAAACAACAGAGAAACAGGAACTTTAACAAATTGTTGATCTGCCAGCTCTTCTAGTAAGTTTGACCCTGAGAATTCTTTCCACGTATTTTACTATAAATGTAATCTTCTGTAAGTATGTATAAATGGTTGATTTAAATATATTGACCATGCATACATTTTGGTTCCTGCAAGCTAGTCCTTAAATATTCTGTGAGATGATTAGAAAACTGATATTTACCATTTTATGCAGTTTATGAAATACATAGACTTCGGGCACATCTCTAGTTCTGCAGCTTTGCTCATATAACTGGAATCTTCCCAAAAGGATAACAAAAATTTTTCAGCCCTCCAGGCCAATATACCTCTTTTACACGCAAACTCAGTAAAAATTCTGAGAAGATTTTCAACAGCTACTACGGATTACACTGCCTATTTTACAGAAATGGCCATTAGTGCCTGAACAGATGGAGAACAGGCAGAACTAATTCTGCAATGTCCAAGAATTTGCTGCTTGCACAGATTTCTGAACACAGTTAATTACTGGAGCTGAATTTACCCAGGATTCAGTATTCTAAATGATATAAATTACTTTATGATTATTAGGTCTAAAGATTTCTGTTCCAAGCTCTGCTATATGCAGCTTATCTAAATACAGCTAAGATGTAAACCATTTTTCACAGATTACAAACAAAAACAGTGCTTTACCTCTTCTCCTGAGTGGGGTTTGGAAATAAAAAGCTGTGGCCTATAATAGATTTGATATGCTGTATCATTGATAATTGTTGTCCTGTCTTCTATCTGTAGAATTTGTATACCTTGTCGAACCATGGAAGAAATGCAGAATTCACACAACTGTAAGATAATGAAAATTGTGAAGTCAAGCAAAACCACAAAAGGTAGTGAAATATAGCAATAGAAGTGCTGTTTTCTTTCTAATCAAAGAAATCCTCTCTATATTCATGCACTTCGTAACTGGAGCCACATCACGTACTTTTGAAGTTGCATCTGTCAATGTTATCCAAACAAGATTGAGAATTCATTAATTCTTTTACCAGGAGATATTGTATTATCTTTATGGGTTGCACAGTATGTTTTTGGCAATCTAATTCTTGAAACTGTATTTCACACATTGTTTATACTCTCTTTATGTTGGACATACATTAACATAATTAGGGAGAAGCTTTCACGCTGCATACGTTGGATTGTTTTATCTGCTATATGACTTTGTTTTTACATGATAAAGTTACAAATCATTATAATTTTCTTCTAACCTTTTGATGACCTGGAAAAGCACCAAGTTTAATTTCAGCTTCAACAAAACCTTCTTCATCCAGCGTTACTACTTCCCCATTATCGGCATCCTTCCATTTTGGAGAGGTCACATTATGAACCAGTTTAATTGCCACTGATTTGTGCACAGTGTTAGTGTTTGCCCAGTATATTCCAATCTGAAAAGCTTCCTGCAAGTGAAAAAAATGACTGATCATCAGTTGTTCACAATTTGATACATTTCTACTACAGTTCTAAATGAAGTTTCCAGGCAGCAACTATAATTTCCTGCCTTTCTCCCTCTGATTCTCTCTATGTGGTACAAGGATAGATGAAACCTCTAGGTGGATGAGGAATTGATCCTCACAGATGATCAGTGTCATAGTTTACACTGGCATGTGTTACTGGGCCATTTGTTTATTAACAGACATACATGGGGAAAAATGATGACAGAATAAACAGGAAGTATCAGATTGCTCAACTGGAATTAACAAGCTGCTGTGTCAAATCACCTTAACTATTCTGAAATGAAAGAATATTGGAGTTATAATAAAAAAGAATGTGCTTGGCCAAGATATGTGCGAAGATCCATTACATTGAATTAAGGAAGGCAGGCACTCTAAAAAAAATCTTCCTCTACTCAAATTCATTCTGTGTCATTATCAAATTTTGTTGGTAACATGAAAAGCTATGAAATAACATAACATAAAGCACTCTCCAACCAAACATTCCTTTCAGGCTGTCAATTTTGCTACTGTGGTCAACAATTTCCCAAGTGCCATGTAGGCACAGCAGGGGGCAAAGTCGTTACCTGCCCTTTATAACAATTTTCATGGGCTGCTACCTTCCACCCAGATTGCAGATTCTTTGGGTGAAGTGAGAGGAAGGGGAGAAGGCTGCTGATGGAATAAAGGCCTTCTTCCTACAGCATCTTGCAGACAATTTTTAACCATGCACCTTTACGATGTTGTTTTTCAAACAATGCTACCAAGTATGTTGTGCTACTCAGTAAAAGTGTGGTCAGTTCCTATTGTTATTGCCAGTCCTCATTGTATGACTAAGACACAAACAGACACAGTGACTGTTAAGTGGGAATCATCTGCAGAAATAACCATTCTTCAGGATCAGTGTGTTTAGCAGAACTGTGCCTGCTAATGTGAATGGCAAAGTTACCTCGAAGTTGGGAGGTATAATTACTTTCCCACTAGGTACTTGAAGAAGAATCTTCTCTCCTTCAAACAGCCAGAGGTCCCACTTGGACTGATTGATAAGCAATGCCCAGGGCAGGAGTTCAATCAGCAGAGTCTTAACACAAGGTTTCCACACTGACAGCTTTACCCGCATTGGACTATCCCACTGGGAGAGCTGTTCATTGCTGTCAAAAACAAATAAGCAAAAAACATAAAGGAACAATGAATTCCAGATTGAAAATGCTTAGGTGTCATTTTTTAGAAATTTGCAAGGCTTTTCTGATTGTGAAATAGAAAAACTTCTCTTCTTACCTTATTCTGGAACACACTGAGGTGCTGTCAGAAAGATCTAGGAATGTGTAGGCTATAAAGACATATTTTCACCTCCTCAAGCCCAACCTAAATTTAGTCAATTAATAAATTCCTTAACAGAATTGCCACTGTCCTTTCAAAGCTAAACCTGTGACTTTTGTAGTCATCAAATCACATTTCCTTTTTTTCCCCCAACAACTACTTCTACAGCAACTCCCTGTTTTTCTACTGAAAAAAACAGCAGCTGAATAAACAACAGCCTCTAGAGCTGCAATAAAGAAAGTGCATTCACAAAAAAATGGTTCCCTTTTTAAAAAAATCCATACTGATGTAATCTTCTCAGTGTAAACAAGGGCAGCCTTGAAGATCATTTATTTCCCCACCTGTCACAGATTCTGCAGTTTGCATGCAGATATTATGTAATTGCTTAAAATATATTCCACGTTCGTCACATATAGTCTTCCAGAATGTGATTTAAGTTTTATTTGGAAAGGCAATGCAACAGTCATGAGGAAGGTTTAGCAAGGAATTACCTGTCGGAATCCTTCCTATTATAAGGCCATGCAGGTTGGGGAGGACCAGCAGTGCCATAGAACTCGGAGAGCACTTGGCTGACGTTGCCACTTGGATGGGATTTAGTTGCTATCTGTTTAATCAGAGTGGTTGAGATAGGGACTGCACACTCTGATGGATCATCTTCTTCCCTGCCATTGAAAACAGACTCAGTCACACAACAAGATCAAGCACTGCATTAACATTTTCTCTAATGAGGCTTCCCAAGTGTACTTTGCAGCAAGAGCACTGTCATGGTAATTGTGGATGAATCAAGTGATGATGTCCAACAAGTTCCTGAGAATTTACTGACATGCACAGATTTGCTATGACACTGTAATAACTAAAAGCTCTTCAGTATTCTCCTAAAATCCATTTCAAGATAATTCAGGAATTCATTTTTTAAATCACAAGAATATGGACCACTTAATTAAACAAATGCCAGTGTGCTTAGGATTAGCTTTATACCAAATTTAATATTCCCTCTGATATAAATTCAGCTGCATATGCCTGTTCTGTCATATCCCCTCTGGGTATGGCATACTTTTGGAAAAAATGCAGAACAAGTTGAAGTGCTAATTATTCCTTCTTTTCTATATAAATGAACCATTTTCAAGGAAAATGAGTATTTTACCTGGCTTGAAAAGTCAGATGGTGTGTAAGATCAGGTTCTATATTTTGCAGTGCTTTCTCTTGTCCTTTCCCTGGAATCACTTGCACTTCATTCAGTCCCAGGCTTCTTTTCTCTATATGTATGATAATAGGGTCTGGAAGATGGCTCCTTACAATGAAAAGAGGGCTGAAAACAATCTACAAAAAGAAAAGAATTCACCAATTCAAAGCCAATTTTATTTCAGTATTACAGCTGTTGAAACAAACTACTGATAAATTGTTACAGGGGGTCATCCTGACCTTAATTTATTATATGACACATAAGGTGTAAACATTTAGATTTTAGAGACATTAAATATACTTACTAATCGCTGTTGCACGTGTGAATTGGGCTCTAAAGTCAAAATTGTGCACCACACGTATGTAATTGAACTCTTTGAAGATGGTACCTGTTTGTAGAAAGATCAGCATTACACTAACATTATTTCAGGACGATAACATTCACTATTTCATTATATCAAACAGAAGCCTAAATGCAAAGCACTCAGTTCTCTCAAATGTTTTTAATGCTCTATTCCATGTACCCCTTTCTAGTCATACCTGAATGACAGTGCTGTGTTCTGTGTGTTTAGAACTTAGACAGACATCTTGGGACCAGTCTTCATCTTCCGTAGATTTCACGCTCAACTCAGTGAGCTCATTGTTTTCTAGGATATATGAAGGCAATTTCTGCTTGGCTGCAAGGCAGTTGATGTGTTCTTTAACAACAGCCTGTCCATCTTGACTAATGTAATGCTGAACCACTTTCAGTTCAATACTTTCAGAAAGGTAACTACAGACTGTCTGTCTTCCACAGATTAGGATCTAAAACACACAAAAAATACAGCTCTTATGTAAACAATTGCGGAAAAAAAAAGTCAAAATTTAATTAGAGAGTGAAAACCTGTAGAAGAATAATCTCCTTGCTTTAGGTTTTCTCAAGCACTGCTGAAGGCAGTGACTGGTAAAACGTTATTTTTATTGGCTGAATGTATGTGCCATTTCATAGAAATATAGGCATTAAAATGCTTGAAATATTGCTAAGGCAGTATCCATGCTCGAAAGAAACACGTAACATATCCACTTTCCTGTACTCAGCTGTACTGAGCCCATGGCTGACAGTTCTGGTTTGGATTTTGAAAGTTCTGTGATGGTCTCTGATTGTTGAGACATTTCTGAGCAGTCACAGGGATGTACTTCAGAGAGGTCTCTACTGATCCCTCCTATTCCCGTCACAAGACCAGTGATCCAGACCTTTTACTGTACGCCTGCTGTTTTAAAGCTCATAATTTCATTAAATGACTGTAACGGGCTTCTGTATTTAAGTGTGCCCACCTAGAAAATGTCCAAATTAGACTCAGCATTGTTACTGTCCATCATGCATGAATATTTCATTGTAGAGATGCATCTGACTTTTTCCAAGCTATACCAAGGAACACCATTCCGTGTGCATCCCCCCTGCATAACCATCATCGTTTCTCTTTTCGTGAGTGAGGGCACACACCACAGCTACAGCAAACCACGTGAAACCTCAGCAGGGCTTTCAGTGACACCAGGCATTGCTCCTGTCTGGTCAGCTGTACTGTTGTTGTGCAGTACAGCTCTGCCACATCCATGAGCTGAGCATGTTCTGTCCACCACATGCTCTGGCTTCTGCCAATGCGGGCAGAACAGCTGCAGTGTTATTACACATCTCTTTACAAAGATAGTAAAGGGAAAGTTACTGCACAGCAGCTCATTTTCAAATGTTAATTTGGTAATTCTTTCACTTCAAAAAATATGTAGGCCTGAATTACAACCCAGAATATAGTATGAACAGTTTCTTAAAAAAAATTAACAGAAAAGTATGTTTCTCAAGAACTTAAAACATGTAAGAGATTATGTAATTTAGCACTGTCAGAACTTATGAGCCACGCAAAGGGATGTTTACTGGAGCATATAAAATACATGTTACTGAGTTACTGGTAACTCAGCTTTTAAATGCTAAGATTGACACCAAAGTAAAGAAAAAAGTTGTAAAATTCCCCAAAACAGCCCCAGAAGACTGCTATACTTGTTTTTTGCAGATCCCAGTAGGAGAGAATAAATAACAAAGTGACTAATTCATGAATAGGCAACTGTTTAAATTACTCATGTTATTTTTTCCTAACTGGATCAAATCCTTACTTGCTTCTGCACTCCACTGAGCTGCTGAACCTTGATAATAAGCGATGCTGTCCGGCCCTTGTACTGAATGGTGCGAATAAAGGTCCCTGTATTGTCCACACTGAATGGCTCAGACCACCGCCAGTTTCCCCAGCCTTCAATACAGATGTGTAACAGCTGGAAAGAAAGAAATTACTACTTCAATACATAACTGAGAAAAAAAAAAGTGCCTTGCAGTAGGACATAAATTCCCATGACAGAGAAATATTCTGGGTTTGAAATCTCAGCAATGCTAAGCACACCAGTTGTCTGAATGATCCATCCAGTCTGTAACTCTGTGATTTCAGATGCAATCAGAAGACACAACAGTACCATAAAATGATTCTGAATCATGCATTTCTATAAATTACCTGCTTTAATAGTATATTTAACATCCAGGCACACAACTATTCA
>VWZN01012398.1:113769-136449 GCA_013396955.1 Regulus satrapa | reverse complement strand
GAGAGCATAAAACAGGAAATAAGAGATTTTCTTCACTGCCTTTGAAACTGTTCTAGAAGTCCATTCTATTACCAGCAAGGTATGGAACGCAGGTCCATGCCAGATTTTTTGCTTTCAGAATAAGACAGAAAATTACAAATACCCTTCTCTTCGAAAATAAAGAAGGACTTGTATAGCTTGCATATATGCGTCTGTTAAATGCAGAATGTGGTATATTGCTGAGAGATGGGAAACATTTCATTTCTTACACAAATGTGGTGGTAAGTTCAAGCTTGACTGCATGAGAAGAAATTTAACAGCGTAATTATATTCCCTATGTGATTTATTCCGGAAAAGGAGTGGCTTTTTTCCAGTTTAACTTAAATCACTTCCAGAGCAATATAGTCTTTCATCATTTGAAGAGCCTTTCATCCATTTACCCACCATACGCACTTACCTCTGTCCCATGGAGATTCCTTAAGCCAGAGTAGTGAAAATTGGTACTGTTCCATGTAGGTCAATGAAGTTACATAAATTTACACCAGCTGAAGATCTGGCTATTTAGCTCTGTAAAGATCTTTTGTGGCTGTGCAAACTTAAGGATGTGAGTTATATATAAGGGATCAAAGCAATAAGCATTCTGGGTAAAATTTATTCTTTGCAGAGGGCCAGCACAGAGCCTAAGCATCACTTAAGTTCTTTAAAACAGTCATATGAAGGCCTTGTGGGAATTCTCTTGAAGGTTGAATTTCACTCTGATTTTGGACATCTGTCATTAATTAATTTAAGTAATTGAGAACAGGATAAGGCCCAAAGATTGATTATTTACACTAGTAAAAACTAAAACTTGTAAATATTGTGCTCTTCCATGATTTGTTTCCAAAAAGAGATAGCATTCACCATGGGTCTGGTCAGTTGGACTTAGTGAAGGGCTGGATGTTGGAGTTTCCTTCATTGTTTTAAGAAACAACCACAGCAATAACTTTCAAAGATATTACAACTCAGTAGCCTGTTTGCAATTTGTGGTCTCCGCAGCACAAGTTACACATAGAACAGTAACATCCATTCAGTGGGTGGCTTTTGAATTTGCAAGAGTGATGACTCTTGCATTCAGATTCAAATGAGTTTTATGCTGGAAACATGAAGGCTGATACGTGCCCGTGTGTGCAAGGACAGGCATCTGGATGTGCACACGTGTGGGCACAGCTTTAAATTCAAGGTTATGTCGAGGGAGGCTCTACACTAGGATAGTCAAACTCATAAATAAACATGTCACTTTAATTCTTAAGTATTAGTTGAAGAAAAGGAAAAAGAAAACAACAAAAAATAATCCAATTGCAGAGGTTGGAATCTGTTCAGTTTCTTACAGAGGCAGCTGGGAATAAATCTCATCACATATGAAAATTAGGAGAAACAAGACAACTGTTTACTTTGGAGAGAATGGTAGCTGGAAATGACAGCCAAATAATGAGAAAAGGTACTTAAGTGGTCAGTCTCAGCTAGCAGGCCCACAAAATAGATGTGCTCCAAAGATAGATGTCATGTAAATGCCATAATTGACGATTAGTAATTACATGTAGCTACAACATTAGGATGTCTCCCACCCTGTATAAACAGCTTTGCTCATGAGTTGAATGCTCCCAAGGAACATGCTGTCAGCTTTCCCTGAGCAGTCATTAGCTCCCAAATGCTGCCTTACTCATTTTCTTTGTAGCAATTAGTCTGCATTTAACTTCAAGGTTCAGAAAGAAAAATAAAGAAGAGCTATTATCATATATTGGCATTTTCTCATTTTACAAACATACAATTTGCATACTGGTAGACTCAAAGGATACGGCCTTCATAATTTACTTTAATGATATCTAATATATTTGTATTAATGACATAACAGTAGAAGAATTGGGTGCTGCGTAAGCTTACTTTTGAGCCAAAAAACTGCATTCCAATGAAACAAAAAGGGATCTCTGGATGATTATGTTATTTAAATGTGTGATTTCTGGAAAGGATGGCTAGAAATAATCAGCAAATGACACTAAGTGATGCCGAGATATATGGCAGGAAATAAAAATGGCAGTGATTTTAGAGAACTAAGTAGTCAGACATTAGCATTCTTTTAGCAGAAAATAGATTTGTGGATTCATAGACTTTTCTAAATTGGAAGGGATTCACAAGGATCATCAAGTCCAGCTCTTAAGTGAATGGCCCATACAGGGATTGAAACCAGAGCCCTGGTGTTATTTGTACCTTGCCCTGACCAAACAGGTATCAAAGTAACCTGATACTAAAGATTTGCAATAATTGCCATTAACTCTTTCATGTATCAAGCTTTATGCTAATTCTAAGAATTTATTAGACACTGTTCAAAAAAGTTCAATAAATATAGCTAGGCATGGGACATCAATTAAGAGAAAAGAGAAGCCATTGCATTAAGGTACAAGTAAATGGACTTCAAAGCCTTCTAAGGAATACAATCCAGTGATAAGCAAAAATTTGTAGTTTAGAGAGAACTGAAACAGACTATCTACTGTATACATGAAGATAGGCACTCATTCGTGTAAATATTTGATTTCTGCATTTTCTGTCAGGGAATACACAGCAGATAACCCAGAGAGTTTTGTTTTGACTAGACTCATCTAGGGTTTGGATTTGTAATTCTTAGCCATTATGGATTTCTGTTTTGAGAGGAACAGAAATTACTTCAAGGGAGGCAGATTAACTCACTAGAGCAAATGGCTAGAAAAGCTTTATCTTTAAAATAGAGTATCTTTATCATGCCTCTTCACAGACTGTTTCTATGTGCTCCTCAAAATTTACTTAGGTTTTCAGCTAGATGTGTGAGTGAAGGATATAATCTGAGTAAATAAAGCTGTGTGTCATATGACAAAGCATGAGGACTAAAATAGGGGATTAAAAGTGAAACTAAGAATTTAGCCTGTCCAGAAGAGGCATCAATTTCCAGCTGTATAAGTAATTTAAAGCTTAAGCCCTCAAAATGCTTAGCGATGTAAATTTGATTTCTACTTTGCTTGTGGATTCACCAGATTTTACTTGGTTTCACCAAGGTTCTTTAGATTGTATTTGTCATCGAAGTGTAACTAGGAAATGTTTTTTCGGGGGAGAACAAGGGTAATTGCTATGAACTCTGAGAGTTTGGGAAAAATCAAGTGAGGACCTAGTTAATGGTGTGGGAGCACTGGATGTTTTAAAAGATAGAACATAGTAAAATAAAAGCTGGAATAATGCGGCAGCATGGAGGAAGTGTAGCTCTAGAGATGGGAGCTGAATTCTAAGTCTTGAAGCTAAAGAAATTTTTAACTGAAAAAATTAAAGGCGAAACTGGATTTGTATTTTTTACTGTTTTCACAATAAAAGGTGGCTCTTGACTAGGATTAGGATTCACAACAATAAAACCAAATAGTATTTGGAAAAACAGTGAATTGAATATTTATTCTGCACATTATCAACTGCACTGGCCACGAAGACAGCTTGACCTTCACTTTGGCTTCATTTTCTCATGTGACCTGGGAGATGTGGCCAGTTCTATGCCATCTGACCTTGCTGGATAGTAAGCCAGTACAGAGCATGGAAAAAGGCAATTTTTTGCTGGCTAGCAGACAAAAGGTTACACTTGTGAGATAAACTCTGACCCTGGGGTCACAACATCCTGGAGATGTTGTGAACCTCAACATTACCTGCAAGGCATACCTGAACCTCACAGGTACAAATCACCCTTACACACTGCAGAAGAGTCTTTTGGTTAAAGAACAGTAACCAAAGTATGAGCCTTATTTGCCCCAGATATTACATAGAAATTCAATTACATGGAATAAAGTAAAAGCATTGATTTAGAATGCAGGACCCCCAAAAAAGCAATAGTTCTCACTCGTGAACAGTATAAAATAACATACAACTTATTTTGCCTTATGTTTTCTAATGACTTGGGGAGGATTATGTAAATTACAAGAGATTGTTCAGAGAACCTGTAACATTCCTAAACAGTGAAATAGAAAATATCTCAGTAACAACTGATATATAAGTTGCAGTTTTTAAGTTTGAACCCACAGAGTACTGCATATAATTTTATACATTATATAACCTAATATCTGAGAGAATTGCAACTTGGAAATAAATAACAATGAATTGTGATCCTGCTGAAATATGAATCAAAATTTGGCTTCAGACTTTTTTTTGGTACAATGAGGAGGAGGTTCTTAAGTAACAAATTTACTATTTGTAAAACTACATTAGCCTTTAAAGAATATGTTTATAACATTTAGAATTTGTGTTCACAGACACACTACTTAAAATAAGAAAAATTTTAAATGTGTTCCAGTGAAGGTACTGATAATGTACTAGCCAGTACTAATATCTACTCAATTTGTAATGGTATGATCAGAAAAGTGATAGATACATTTTCCCTCAAACTCTATATAAGCAATAAAATGACACAGTTTCATACATACATAGTTTGATAAGAAATAAAAATACTTTATTTTTAACCACATTCTCATTGAAGTCACTGCCCAGTTCAACACAGCCTCTGACTTTTCTCCATTGTATCTGCTGCTTCAGGTTAAAGATGATGAAAAGTGAAAATGGGTAATGCCTACTGTAACCCTGGAAGGAGAGCACAGAGAGGTATGAGAGCTGCTACTTCTAAATACTTCTAATATGCAACATTATGGTTTGCATAGAAAGCCCACAAATGAACTTAAATCCATCACTCTGTGCTTCCTTGGAGGACTCTGCTGAAGTTTTGAGTGTGGGGAAAACAACCAGTAATAACCAGCACAGTATAGACAATTTCTGCAGTCTGTTCATAAGCAAACAATCTCTGCAGAATACATTCAGGGGACTCTCACATGGATATCTGGTTTTCACATTTGCTGTGATCCCTTGTGGGACCCTCCAATTGCCTACTGTCTTGCAAGACAGAATTCCTTAACTCTGAGTAAATTACTAGGAAGATCTGATCTCTTCTAACTTCAGAGTTTCACCCTATGTATCATATGCTCCAGTTCATCTAAAAAACACAGCTGTCTTGGAGACAAACATGACTTTTGATGTAACTGGGGCCCATCCCACAAAACAATGTGAAGATCAAGATAAGAAGTGCAGACTGGATCCAATAATAACGTAGAGCATAGGAATGATGTATCTTCTCTTCCCTTTTAATGATATCTAACAGACCTCTAAATTTCATTAAAATCTGAAAAAGGAACTCACAAAATCTGGCAGCTATAGATAGAGTTGCTTGAAGCCTCAAATACCATCAGTTTTGGAGCTACCCCAGCTCGGAAAGGGACTATACAGTTGGGGGGATCTTATCCCTAAGGGGGCCAAAATCTCATTAAATCTGAGGAAAACATGGGGGGATGGAGTGGTGTAGAAGAGTGAGCGTTGCACCTCAGACTTATTACTGAAATATTAGCCAAACTAGCAAGACTTGCAGGAGTCAGAGTGAAAGTTAAAAGGGAGAGGTTAGGTTGCCTGAAGTGTAAAAGATCTGGGCAGGGAAAAACACGAAGGAAGCAAGGAGATTTAAATTAAGCCAAACAGTTGGAGGGACACAATCAAGAGCTGATAAATCCAAATCCTTGGTGTGCTATAACTGTTTCCGTAACACAAAAAAGTTGAAATTTTAAAAATTTTAGCTTTTAGTTTTATTAATAATAAAATAAGTTCTAAATGTAAATAAAGCATTATAAAAATATCTGCTAAAATATTTTAGATGTATTTATATTTGTGTTAAGTAATTTAAATGGGCAATTACCGCATCTCTATGCTTAATTAGCAAAAGAAAAATGGAGAATTTTATTGATGTGAATGTAAAAGAAATACAATCCTTTTAAAACTATTTATTTTCATTTAACTGAACTGCCTTGCCATACTAAAAAAACATTTTGCAGAGGTTAAATAAAGTATTTCATGGCAACCGCTGCTTCTTAGTGCCTGTGTTACAAGAAACATGAGCCAGCCAAAGTTGTGCAAGTTGGTTTTCTTTCCCAGTAAGAGAATGTGGTATCTAAGACCTTGTCCTAACTCATTTTATCCCCAAGAGTAAGTCAAGTAAGTCAAGTATGAACTAATGCCTGAAGGGAAGTCCCTGACTCCAGAAGTATGGATTATTTCACATTTATCTTACAATCTGCTCTCAGAGTTCTTAAAATTCACTAACTTGGCAAGTCGGGAATTATCATGAGAAATGAAATAATTTCATAACTATGAAGTCATCTAGCATTCCATGAATATGACACTCAGAGGGTTTGTCCTTGCTTGGGCATGATTCTGACCTTTGGATAACAAGCTGCTAGATAGTTTTGCATGGAAACAATTTGAAAAGTGCCACAGTATAACAGGGACAACCTGAGGTCTTGACTGAGTCGCTGTTTTCAGTTCAAGGATTTGTATTAATCATTTAAAAAAATGTACATGACAACGTTTCTGACAATATTTAAACAAACATGTTTTGTATGATTTAAAATGACAAAGTATTGTACTGGTTAGATGAACTGCCATTCTGAATGTTGTATTTACAATTACTCGTATTGACAATAAACAAAAGAATAGGTTTACAGGGGAATGCCAAGGTTCTCTCTTTACAAGACCTTTGTGAAGAAAATTTGTTTCTGTCTCAATTGTGTGTAGAAAGCCTGTGCTTCCATATGGTTTCAGTGAAATTACCTCAGTGCTGTTTTTTAGTCTCTAAATTTCCCAGCAAGACATGGCTGTTCAAAAATGTTAAGAGAGCAGAAATCGTCCTGAAATTATTCCAAAGGCTGGGACAAGGGAAGTATAACCTCCCAGGCACTAGAAGAGCCTGCTGGCCAGCAGTGTGGCTGAGTCAGGAGTCAGCTGTTAACTCTGCCATCTCCTGGGACATGGGAATCCATCGTGAGACTCCTGACTTTATATCAGCCCAGTTCTTCAGTGAATCTAAATCCGATCAGAGCAAAACAGAATGGGGAAACCCTTTGACATCACCAACTGTTAGCTGAAGAGCGAGTATCTGAAAAACGAATCTGAAGCTCTGACTGTCACCTCACCCACTCCCTTTGGTTTTCTGATGGACTTTTCAACCTTTCATCCTGCACTTTTGTTTTCCATTTAGTAAGAAACTTACATAGCAGCCATGAAGAAGCAATGTTTTGCACTGCTCAAGTCTGTGACTGAAAGCACAGTTTAAGTTTTCCAGGTGTTAGATGTCTAATGCCATATATTCTGATGGTGATTTTTAGCAGTTCAGTTGCAACTAAGAGAAAGCATCACTAATGAGCTGACATTTTAATTCTTCAACTTTTCACTTGCTTGAGATAATCTTAAGTTTTAAAACTCCAGTTTGCACTGTTACTGAATATACACGATACTCAGAACTACGCCTTTTGTAGATCTATCTAAAATAGGGATTCTCTCAACAGAATAATTTTATGCAACCTGAAAATGGGTGTAACAAATTTTTAAGAGGAAAGCCTTACTTAATTCTGGGTTTATTTACATTGCTTTAAATACTTTCTTCTTCTTCCTTGTATTTATGAAAAGGTTTAAATGTAATTTTGGGTGGTTGCTACAAATGCAAGTGATAATTGGCTATGAAATACAGATTATACGTAGTTAGATTTCTTTCTCCCTCACACAACCAAAGGGAATTACAACAATTACAGTAATCCTACGCCACCTGATGAGAGGGGATCCTGTCTCACACTCTAACATGTGCCCAGTTGCACAGAGCACAGTCACCACTTGGTTTGCTCACCTGTGGGATGGGCATCACAGGCATTTTGCCTGTATGAGAAAACATGTCTTTTTTTAAACCACGGAAAGGGACATAGAGTACTCCAGAGTTTCAAAGTCTCCAAAGGTCTCTCTGTCACTGTTACAAAAGCACTCACCTTTTATAACAGCTCCTCTGCTGCTGGGCTAAGATGGTCCTTTATTAGCTTGGCTCCCTCTTAACTTATGCCCTGACTTCGGTGTCAACTGCAATTGTTTACTCTGGCAGATTTTGCTCTGCACAGATTACCACATTCATGTAAAATTCAGTAGTTTTGCATATCCACCAGCTGACATGTGAATGAAAACCACAGTAAATTTGCCATCTCTGCCTCCCAGTGTAACTTGAAACTTGTCAGCAGTGAAAGTGGGCACAACTCCTGTTTAGAATTACCATTCAAAATTCGCTTGCTCTCTCACATGCTAAGACTGCTATTTCCTAGGGCTCTAGAGGACTTAGGAACTCCCATTCACTACAGTCCTCTTAGGATCTGTTAAAATTTTAGTAATTTTTTAGGGCAGGACTACCGCGCAGCAAATGGGGTGGCACAGGTCTATAGTTTCATGCTCAGCAGGAGCTCAGTATATGCAAAGAAAAGAGAAGAAATGTCTGCTGTTTCATAAACACTTTTAAAATTAGATGTAAGTTCTTGTCCTGTCTTGAATTAAGATGAGAAGTCTATTTTTCACCACCACCCAAGTGCTGGTCTCCTCTTCCAAGTAACAAGTAACAGGACAAGGGGAAATGGCCTCAGGTTGTGCCAGGAAGGTTTACACTGGATATTAGGAAAAGTTGCTTCATGGTAAGGGCTGTCAAGCATTGGAACAGGCTGCCCAGGGAATGGCTGAGTCACCATCTCTGAAAGTCTTTAAAAGATGTGTGTGTGGCACTTTAGGGACATGGTTTAGTGGTAAGCTTGGCAGTACTGGGTTGGACTCAATGATTTTAAAGGTCTTTCCAACTTAAATGATTCTATAGTTTAATTGAAATACTTCCTGTTGATAAAAGTATTTTATTTCAGTTTCAGTGTTTATCCTTAAAAAAAAACAACAACCCCAATAACTCAGAAACTGTATTATTTAAACTATGTAAGTGGGGTGTTTCTGACAATTTCAAATCTTTTCTAAGGCAAGCACTAAGCTGAGAGCTTTGTCCAGTTTGACCCTGTTCTGCAAACAATTTCAGTGAACAGATGCTTCTGGTAAAAACAGTTGGTTAAAAAAATTCCCCAAACCTCTAATGTACATCTCAAAAAACACAGATCGCTTAGTTATAGAAACCTGGCAAGCTGTCTTTTCTTTTTTTCAGAGGCTTCACACAACTGCTCCATTTTACAAAAAGTGCACATCCAGTTCTGCCCTTGAGTAACTTCTAAAGACTTCTGGCTTTCTTCACACTTTGTTTACCTTTTCCCTGTGCTGCAGCCCCAGTGTGTGACTCCTGAAGGAACCGGAGCTTTAGTGATAGCTGAGACCACAGAGAAAACCGAAGAATTCAGTGCATAAAGCCACCATCAGCTTTAGCAAATGCTGCCCTGGAAGGGCTATTTCTGACATACCTGTGGGGACTTGTGTGAGCGCCAGCTGTACTGGTGACTGTGGAGAGTAGCCAGCAAAATATTCTCATCAGTATCCACCTGGCCAAACCTCAGCGTCTCTTGGGTGTCATTACAGATCACGAAATGGCTGAAGACAAACTCCTCTGCCTCAGGGCATCGGTTCTGAAAGGAAAGGGATATGAAAGCCAGTAGGAATCAATGTCAGTTGCAGGACATTTGGCAGCTGCCTGCCCAGTGGCCACTGTTACAACACAAAAATGCAAGATCTCTTCCCTTAGCTTTGGCCTCATAGTAATCTCTGAAAAATCTAGTTTCTGGGTTGGCAAAATATAGCCTAAGACTTAAAATATTTAATTTTACGTTTCTGCAATGCAAATCTTAAAGATTTAAAACTACAATAAAACTAAATTTTCCAATTGGGTAAAAGACTTCAACAACATTAAATTATGTGGAAAATGATGTTATATAGGAGAGACAGGGTCCAACAGGCTGAGCGGAGAGGTATGAAGAAATTTCTCAGTGCTTGACAATTGAGCCCTCAGGCCAACAGGTTTACAGTTCCTCTCTCTCAGCTTATGCTTCTACTTCAAAATATTGCTGTGGATCAGCTGAAGACTCTCTCTTTCCTGCTACCATATCACTTGAGAAGACAACTAAAGAAAAAAAAGAGACATAAGTAGAGTATTTTCACAGCTCCATGAGGCTAGTCTGAAAATGCACCATGCCATCTAATGGGAAAAAAAAACCCCATGGGTTTTTAAAGTATTTTGGATTTTACAACATTTTTCTCTAGCATCTTTCCATCCTTCTTTCTGCTTTTTGTCTTGCTTCTTGTCCCTTTGTTGACACAATGAGACTATATGGTAGTCATAAAAATTGCCACAGTTACAGGTCTTCTACCCCTGAAGGCATGAACTATAATCCCCTGTATGGGAGAGGTCAAAGTGTGACTGACAATTTGATTTGGAGATCATCTCTCATATATTTCTGCCCTAGTCACTAGTAGGCTGGCACCTTCCACTTACAAGCAACTATCTAGCAACTGCAAGAGTTACTCAAAGAAAACAACATTTGGAAAGTCTTTATGCAATTTAACGGTTCTAACACAAAATACTAATCTTCTTGTGGTTTTTGTTATTACCTCTTATTCACCCCTTATCTTTCCTAGCACACAGTTATGACAATATTTTTCTGTTGGTTGGTTTCCCTCTTTACAACATAGCTCAGCTACTAGGTTCTCATCCTTTCTTCTCATTACATTTTCATTGAACTTATGAAAACTTCATGGTTTTTGAGAGCTGATTCTGCTTCCCCTCCTTGCTCTCTCAGTGGACCTTTAAAATGGACATTACAAAGCTAGCACCTTCCCTGCCTCTAATCAGATGGATCCCTTAGCTCTTTGATAACAATGTGCCTGGAAGCCTGCAGACATCTGCTACTGAATGTGATACAGATTCTGCAGAGGTCAAACAAGAGGGAGAGAAATATTTCCTCATACATCCCTATGCAGCCTTATTTATCCTTGAAAACCAGTTTGGTACATTGTTTGTAGCACATTTCTGGGTGATGCACATGGTAGTTTTTCTCACAGGTGAAGTGTGCAAGGTATGTCCAGTTTAGCATCCTTGAGCATTTTCACTACTGGTTACTCCAGAAAAACCTAAGGTGAATCCAAGGCAGAATCATAGGATGTCTGGGGCTAGAAGAGACCTCTGGAGGTCACCTAATCCAATGCCCCTGCTAAAGCAGGTTCATCTGGAGCAACCTGCACAGGATCTCATACAGGCAGCTTTTAAATATCTCCAAAGAAGGAGACTCCACTACCTCTCTGGAAAATTTGTTCCAGTGACTGGTTACCCTCACAGTAAAGATGTTTTTCATGATGCTCAGATGGAGCTTCCTGTGTTTTAGTTTGTGTCTGTTGCCTCTTTGTCCTTAATCAAGCCAGGCTGTAATTTCTTTTGTAACTGAATGTTAGAATGATTGCCTGGGAGTGTGTGTGCAAAAGCTTATTCCCACATCACATTAGTTCTTCTGCATAAGATCAAGTATCTTTTGTGAAACAGGAGTCAGGTGAGCATAACCAAAACTGCACTTCTTCCAAGCAGCAGAACTCATGACAGAGCAGTATGTCTGTATCACGTTCAGTAGCAGATCTGAGTGTGCTAAAGGCTGACATTTACAGTGCCCCTTCAGAGTGCAAAGTTTATTTTGGCATTTTCTAGTGGAGGATCTATGACTTTTTACTGTCAAGCTGCCATACCCACATACCCATAAGTCTACCACAAATACATATATTTTCCTGTTACAACTTTGCAAAATGTTCTTTTTAAAAGGGAGGATTTACTATCCACAGAGCTCAGCAAGTTGTTAGAGTCAAACCTATACACAACCCCAGGGGAATTTAAGAAAAGCTTTTTCTTTTCACTCCAATACATGTTCTTGCTGATTACACAGAGATTGAAAGAACAATGCCATAAGATGATGAACTTCCTTCTTTTTACCTTACTAGCTAACTTAGTTTCAACTAAGTAAACACAAACTGTAGGCTTTTGCATTCCCTGGAGGTAAAAGAGAATCCAGAAAGTTTTTGGCATGCATAGAACTTCCAAATTCTGCATGGGGAACGTTAGCCTATCAGGAATTATTAACACACTTGCACACATTCTGGTGCTGATGAATGATTGCCATTAATCATTAGTCCTGAAAGGCAGATTTGCTACTAGAATCCAATGCTTTTAACAACAACACTTCTCAAAGTTAAGTGAAAGAGATATTTTAGGCTCCATTTTATAATAGTTCCAAAGTTTTAACCAAGGAAACACCGAGATCTGCGTAACAGGGCATTGCTCTGTGCTGCCAGGCTTGAGAGAAAGCTCCTGATGTCCCCAGCCTTGATAACAACAGATGACTAAAGGAACATCAAGGAAGCTTGAGGATGCTTTATCTCAGTGTGGCAACTATGCACTGAGATGCTTCTATGCAACTATGCACACCCATGCTTCATTGTCCTTGGGGATCTGCAGCAGCACCCTGCACCCATCACAGGGAACTGGATCCCACATTGCTGCTGAAGTCTGACAGTAGAAGCTTCTAGAGTAAAGCAGAAAAGGTGAAAAACAAACAGGTCGGCAAAAGGATGGAGTGAAGAAATCTTGACTGATAAAAGAATGTCTAGAGAAACCAGGCACAATAGAACCAAACAGAACCAGGCCATTTGTGTGGCAATGATGCCGAAGGCCTGAATGATGACTCCAGGAGCTGAAAACACCTAAGCGTGGATTAGAAAAAAATCCCTCTCTGAATTAAAACAGCAAATCACAAGAATCAGCAGAAAATTAACAGCCTGAATCAGATACAGATTAGGACCAGTTCCTGGGGGACATTTCCTGCCCCTCTTTAGATCATTTTTCAGTTGTTCTTTTCTCTCAGAGAGGCCTGGAAAGTGTCTCTCCTTTATTGGTCTTTCAAATATTTTGTGAATTCTATTCAGAGAGGGAGAAAAACATCCCACATAATACTAGTCACCAGGCCTTCCCTGTCTCAGGAGTTTTTGCTTGTGTCTTAGCTCACAGCTTTTTAAAAGCATTTCTGGATCTGGAAAAAACCCACACCATAAAAGCCTAGGCCTTTTTATATGCACAACATTATTTTCTTTGTGCTTCACAAGCTACCAAAGACCTGTGCAAGCTTCTTTTCTCCCTCTCATGTACACACACACAGACACACACACACACAAACACTATTATCACCTAGTAGTTTCTTTCACAGAAATCCTTTAGCAATTGATCTCTCTTGAAGCCCCTCCAAGAGAAAAGAACATTTTCCTTAGGATTCTTTAAACTGCACTCTCATAGAAATATGCTGGCATTATCAGCTAGAAATGAATCCTTTCCCACATGTGCTTATTGGGGGAAAGAAAAGGGGAAATGACTGTGATCACAGATGTCATTTTGACTGATCCTAGCTCATTAAGAAAACTTCTGCAACTGCCAACAGAAAGGTTAAGCACCTGCAGTCCTTGAGGAAAAGAAATTCTAGTGGTCTAAAACAGGAGTTTTAAACAGGTTTAAAACAGGAGCTTTTCTAACTTCTGAGGAGTTTGGGAAAGCAACTGCAATGTGAGACCACAAAGGAAAAGCTTTTTCTCAGAAATAACTTTGTACCATACTTAGGGAGCTGTTTCTCAACTGACTCTCTGTCTCTAGATATCTCAAAGCACTAAGGCTGTAAAACAATTAAAGAAGGCTTAAATGGCCAGATAAAGGAAAAAAAACACCAAAACCTCACACTCTACCACTCTCCTAATGTATATTCATAGAAGATGCATGCATTTTCTACCTCACTTGATCGTCTCTGTGTTATTATCAAATAATAAAATGAAATGAATAACAATATTGAAGTTTCTTACTCAGGTCTTTAATTATTAAATCCATTACTCTAGATTTGTGTTTAGATGTGCATTAGCCAGTTACTGCTTATAGTTAAACAGGGATTTCAGATTAGACAGTGAAATATGTCAAAAGGGGAAACTGTTTTTAAAAAGTGCTAATCCTCTCAGATTTTCAGCATGTGACTTAGAAGTATAAAGCCTGATCTTTTTTAGGCTTAATGTACTTTCAAAATATTCACCATCACTGAATTTTTAAAAAAACAAAACCAAAATAAACTGACAAAAAACCCCCACTAACAACAGCATCAACAGCAACAAACCATCAATCCACATCTAGGGAACAAAGACATTGATAGAGGCTTCTGTTAATTCTGAACTCCTGATCTAAAGGTGCATGGTCAAATTGTTTCATGCTTCATCTGTCTGTCTACTGACTCCAACATGACTTGTTGCAGATTTTAATCCAGTGAAAAAATATGTGGAGAATTCAAGTAACCCTTCTCAGTTATTAAATTCATGCTTCTAGTTGTAGCATTTATATTGCGTTTTGTGTGAACAGCAAACATCAAACAATGCTTATTACTGGGAAATGTATTCCCTCCCCGTTCAGGGCATGCCAACCCCCTCAAACTGGAGGTAAAGTCACATAAAAGACATCTTGGCAACAATTAATTTAATAAGCCGTTTTGAACCCACTTGCGTGTTAACTGTTCCCTAATTTCAAAGTGATGCAAGTTTTTAATCTCAAATACTCTGGGCTACATACCCACCACATCAGAACATGGTGGCAAGTACCCCTGACATGAGAGGAAACGAGAAAATTACAGCAACAATTACAGAATTATATCCTCCTGTGGCTCATGTTAACATTGCCAAATCCATGTATAAATCAGTACCAACTATTCATAGAACGTACCTGTCAGCAATATACCATGCGACATATGGCCCTACTTAATCAAATATACAATTCCATTTTTTTCAACTCAGAATATTCCTTCAAGGCACAGAGTAGTCAGTCAGTCATTCACACTATGATGTGGTTTAAAACATTTAAATATTTATGCACCATATTTTATTTATATGTATAGCTATGCCTGAGAGATCTCTTTTTCCCCCCATCCAAAGAGGAAACTGACCTTTCTGAAGGCCATTTTGCAGTAGTTGCCACACATGTCTTAGATGACGGACTAGTACTAAGTCAGAAATATTTTGGCTTTAAACAGCCTACCAAGGACTCTCTTATGCTTTCTATGTTTGTTTTTTATTAAAAGCATTGTTCAAAATATGACAAAAAACAGAAATTGGAGCTACAAAGATTTTTGTTCACATTGATATTTGAGCCAGCTGTGAAGATTTAAATCACACTAGATCTTGTTTTATGAATGTCCTTTTGCAACAAGAAAACCATGGAATGCCCTTAAAAAAGAATTTTTTTATATAAAACAGATGTTTTATCCTTTTTTGGGGCTTTGTTATTGTAGTGCCATGATAGGTAATTAATTCCCAGGCTCCACATAGGTCTTCAGGCAGATGAAGAGAATGATTTGATTTCAAGGCTATAGTGGAGTAAGGGAATTACAGGCCTTTGAGGGGTCATTGCAGAAGCAAGTTTCTTATATTGGGACTGGCTTCAGCCATTAATGCTGCTTGCACAGAATGAAATGTGAAACTAGTGTTGAACTTCAATAAGCATGGAAGTAGTAGCTGGAAACAATATGTGCTGTTGCTCAGACTGAGCTGAGCTGATGTATCATGTGGCACTCACCTTCTCATAAATTAATGGAATATCCTGCATTTCAAGACCAGGGTTTTGATTATTATGATATAAATCCATGTAGTTTCACTGAAACTCAGGTTGTTCTGGCTTAATTTACTTTTACATTCTTTCTTCCTAATTTTCATTGCTATTGCAGCATTCATGTTTATTAGGAAAAAACTATTTCAGTATAAGTTAGAGCTTTTACATCTTGAAATATTTTAAATGAAAACAGTTGATATTCTATTTTGCTATTAAATTGATCACAACAGCTACATTTTTTCTCCTGATTGTGTTTGCATACCTGTTGCCAAGCTTGAATTGCTGTATTTAGAGAATGAAGTGCATATTGGCCAAAGGTGATGAAAATAGGGTCAACCATTATCGTGCAGTCGAACAGCCTTCCTGCTGTGCTGCTGGAAACAGCAATCTGCCCCCAGATTTTGAAAGGTTTCACAACACTCTGCATGGTCACATTTCGACACTCCAGAAGTTTACAGTCAGCTTGAGTCGAAAACTGGATCTCCTGGAACACTGCCTCATCGTTCCACTGACGAAGATATACATGAGGCTCATCAAAGGAAACTATCATGTATTCTAGTTCAGATGGCAGGTTCTTATCAGATAAAAATGGCTGAAGAAACTTTGGTGGTGCTGAAAAGTAAAAGAACAAACAAGACTAGAATATCAGTATTGCTGCACTCTTTATGTTTTTGTTAACTGTGTTCTTACTGCTTGTACATAAGATGAAAACAAGTAAATTTATCAAGGAGTTGACATTGCTGAAATCTGAAATGAATCCTGTTCACACTGTTTGTTAGATGTAAAACAGTATCATAATTAATAGCAGCTGCAAACAAAAAGTATCTGCAAATCAAAATCTTTTCATGGTAAATAAACCAGCCAGCGAAACCACTAAATAAAGCTCTATACACTGCTCAAAGCTTCAGATTGCCACCTATTTAGAACAGGGAGCATATTTCTGTGAGAATTTGTGCTACAAGAGGTATATATGGTATTCCACATATAGCACATTACAAAGACAATAAAAATTAGCAATACAGTATTTGCTGACATGTGACTGTGCAGGCCAACAGGCTCCATGTTGGAAGTTGTCTTTGCTGCAATTATGGACAGTTCAAGACCACACACTCACTGAAATGCGACATACTACCCCATAATACTAGAAATGAAACAAAGCAGTATCCTTAGACTAAAGCATGAGAAATGAATCACAAAAAAGATTTTATCGCGTTCCCCGAAGTCTTGGTCGTGCAAAGTGCTGAGCACTGAGGCAGCAGACACTGCAAGGCACGTACACCCCTTGTGTAACATCAAGCATGTGAGTATTTCCATTGATGCTATTATTTATGTTGCTGGAACTACTCACATACTTAAAATTAGCATATGCTCTAGTGCTCTACAGATTTGGAACCAAAACACTCATCCTTATCCAGGATCAAGCCCTGTTATTTTACAAACTGTAATAGATACAACAAGTTTTGTGCTCCCTTTGTGTATAACATAACACAAAGGAGTCCCAAAACTTAAGGCCTTTAGATGCTATAACAACAGTAACAACAGCATAAACGCAGTCATTGTTGAGAAATAAAACAGCTGCGTTTGATTTTAATCTGATTTTGGCCTTTTCCAGTATATGTAATTTTAAAGAAAGAGCATCTGGAATTGGACTGTAAGAGTGAGGAAGATTATGTACTGATAGAGGTAGCTGACAGAGAAGAAATTATGTGCTAGTCATTGAATATAAGTCTTGATACGATTTGATAATGAATATATTGCAGAAAAGCAAGCACTACACACAAAGAAAGCTGTCCCTGTCAAAATTATCCAAGAAGTTTGCCCATCTTCCATACAGAAAGCATTCCTGGCATTTGAAAATCAGACAATAATCTAAAGATCTCTTGGAATGTATTTGCCATTAACGCAACGACGGAGAGCACTGAACAAAACCAGATGTAGCTCCAAAGTGATCATAACTGAAATAACTTAAATCTGCAGCTCTCAGAGGTCTTCCACGGAATTTCTACTAAGCGGGTTGCAAAATCTTCAAGTATTTTAACAGTACTGTTAATACACTGGAAAATGTAAAAGATCAAATTCATTCCCTAAGATGGCTCAAAAGTGAAGTGGCACCTGCTGCCCCTAATCAGACTATGGAAACCAGACGGCTTCTACAGTTACCCGTTCCGGGAGCAGGAAGGGGCTGCTCTTCCAGCCTCCCTGCCAGCCCTGGGGACAGGCTCTGTGCACACAAGTCAGCAGTTTCACCCTGAAGCCCGTGCCACCGGTGGCTGTTAGCGATGGCTTCTTTCAAGAATGTCTGTTTGAATGAGGAAATAGGGACTATACAGAGCAAGAGAGTGCCTAAGCAGCATCTGTGAATGGTATGTTTTTATTATTCCACATAAAGCAGTACATACCTGTGCCGAGTTGATCAAGGTGATGGCATAGGTGGATTTCCAAACAGGTAAATTGGATCAACACACTGAGTGATGGCACAAACCAAGGAGTAAAACAGGAGTCAACCCTGGTACAAGCTGCTAATGCCGTGGGGGTCACAAGCTGATCGCATGCGCTTTGGGAGCCAGATTCACTTTCTGAGCTGCAGAAGGAAGATAAAAAAGTCCTATTTCAGCACTTGCAGGATTTTTCAGCTTTACAGCAGGAAACGATGACATTCCACGCTCATTTTCTGACACAGACAGCATCACAGTTTCATTTTACCTGCTAATTCCAGTATCTGTACTTTTTCCAAAGTAGATGGCAACAGACAAGATTGCAATCCATCCATGCTTTCATCAGACTACACTTTCAATTTACAAATATTTGAACCCCCCCACAAACCCAAAGCCTATTTGCAGAAAATAAAACCAAAATATACCAAGTATCTTTAACTGTTGAAATAACTAAACAGAGTACATTATCATCATTAAAGCAATAAAAATGAGATGAAAGTTCATCTGGTCAAGAGAATTATTTGCTTTTTTTCCACTTGATTTTAAGGAAACCAACTTGCAACCATCAAACTACCTCTATGCATGAACCCCTAGTCTTTGTAAGCTTTATTTCTTATGCCCTTCTTGCTCTAAAATCATAATTCAAAAAGAATCTCCAAGTATTATAAACTCAGTCTGGAGCCCTTTACTAGCATCTGTTACAACATATTAACTATACTTTTAAAGTGCCAACCCCCTGGTTTTGTTTTTAATAGCTGGGCTCCTAACACCATGGATTTCCAAGCATTATCTTTCAGTCTCCTGAGAGAAACTAACACTACATCACAATTCTATAAGCTGCTAAGACACCAGAGAAGTACAAATAAACTTTCTAATTAAGCCAAAACTATCCTTAATGTTCCTTATTCTCACTCCCCTTCAAGACTGGGTCTCAAGAGTTTTAGTTTAAAAGTTTAGACTTGATTCAAGAGAATTACAACCACATCATCATTCAAATACTGTCTTTAGTTTTAAAATAAAATTTAATGAAAGATGGACTAAGGTCAACTTAATATTTTTGACAGAAAGTCATTAGTTTTTATAAAGCACCATAAATCCACTTCTATTAACATTTTGAAGATATTTTAAATTCAAACACAAGTTTAAATTTGAACAATGGCTTTCCAAGCAACATATCTTAAGCTTTTAGGGTTCAATTTTTTATCATGCAATGCATTTTTACTTTAAAATGATGCACAAATATAGTAGGTACTCAAAATGTTAAGCTGCAAATGCATAGAATTCCATGGATAGGTAAATTTATCAGTATTACTTAGTGTTGCAGTAGCTCTCTAGTATAGTACTTATTTATAGAGCTTAAATCCAGCCTATGACTTGAAGACATAAAATAATTATGCAGTAGTAAAACCTAACTAAGATTAGCTAATTATCAAAGAATCATGACAGGATATTAAGAATGGATTAGGTCAGTAAATTATAAAAGATAAATGATGTAACCCAAATTTTAGCTGCTTTCCTGTGCTTCTTTACCTGTTTAAACTCTTTGTTTACATTCCAAAACCAGTAAACCAGTGCTGTAGGTCTTTTGAGAATGGGCACCTTTGGAAATAAAATTATTCTTTGTGTTCACATGATAAAATATCTATGGGACTGGATAACGGATAAATACTTTACTTTACTCTGCCATGAATATTTCTTAGATTGCTGGAACAAAGGAAGGAAGCAAATAAAAAAAAAAAAAAAAAAGGTAATTTAGAGAACTAAGTACTTTTGAATCTGCAAAACTTAATTTTCTCAAAGTAGCTATTAATATTTTAAGATTTTTTCCTCGTTGCATTTTGATTAGAAACAGAAATTCAGGAACCTATGAAAATGGCTTTCTGTTGGGGTACATGAGTGCAAACAAATGTTAACCAAACTACAAAGAACTTTAAAAAAACTAATTGCACCTTGATATTCTGAATTCAGTCTTAATTTCACAAACAGCGTTACAACTGCACCGATTTCTGATATTTATTTCTAATATTTGAGGTTTATTCTGAAAAGATATATTTCCTTTCCTCAGAAACCTATTTCTTAACAAAGAATTTTTATTTCTTTTGATATGTTTTGGAGATACATATTTTCATAGAATAAAAACCAAACAAAACCTTCCAATTTCTTATTTAGTCAAATTTTATATATCTGCTTTTTATTCACTGAGCATTTTACTCTGTAAGAACTGTTGTAATTTCTCACTCATAAAAACCACGATGACAGAGCAACAAGGACAAGCTTGATGCAGAAGGAAATGTGGCAGGAGCTTCACACCAGGGAGATAATGTAAAGCATTTAGCCATATTTTTCTCAATTTTTTTCTGCCCCACAGGCAACTGACCACACAAAGGTAATACTCAGCAATTTGAAATGTTGGGAACAAAAAGAATCAAAGCCACTTTTTGTTTCCTGATGGAGTCACCTTGGAAACCAAACTAGCCTGACAGGGAAACCTCGAAAATTACAGAGTCCAACCAGATGCTTTAGAACTTAACCCTCGAGAAACAAAATAAAAAAGTGGGACATTGTCACCCCATGGACTGACCTGGTCCAAGTCCTCAGTGCAGGACTAACAGGAGCAGGACAGTGCATCCTAAAATATGGTTTAGAAGGTAAAGTCTCTGGAGAGAGAAAACAGCCTTAGAGGAACTATCTGAAAAAAAATTCAACAAGGATCGCTGTTTTCCCATCTGCCCAGACTTTTTCTAAAGTGTAAATGTTTTATCTGTGAGGGGGTCCATTGGATTTTTACTCAACCAGAAACCATATTCAGAATTATAGCCACGATATCATCATGAAAATAAGAATACAGTAACAGTATAAACCAGCTACAGAACAAAAGATACTAAAAACAGCAATCAAATTATTGTAGTATTTTCTTTAAAAAGCCCAACTGTAACAAGGAGTCATAATACAAATGAACAGTTTTTAATGAGGAACTGTAGTCACTACCATGACCCTGTGATTTTAAATTGAACAGCATTTAATCTTTTTGCCTAGGCAGACTTCCATCAGACCTGTTGCACTGCCACTTTGACTTTGCAGAGAGCACGAAAATAAAAAAAACCCCACAGCCCTCTATCACATGCTGTGCACAGACACCAAATAAAGCAGCATTAACTGAAAATACAGGAAGATTTCTATTAAGTCTTGGTGAATGACAGTAGTAGCATTAATATAAGAAGAAGATGTAATTGCGAAATCAAAATTTATTCATTAAGTGAATACAATATAAAACCACCCCCACATTTCTTGGCTGCCTTGGAGCTACAAAATGAAGTGTGGACTGTCCACAATTTTTCAGCTGTGAAAGAAAAGGAAGAACCAGATTCTGCTGCTTTATGTTTGGCACATCATGCTAAAGGAGGAATGTGGCAAAATCAGAGGAAAATAAAAATAAAATTGACCTGACTTACCAGATTTTTTTCCCCTTTCTTTCTTTTTTTTTAAAGTGCAGGGAAATATCAGAATATTTAAAATTGAAAATAACTACATTTGAAGTCATAAATTATGATATTTCACATCATGCAAAGCAGCTCAAGATAACATATGGCAACTGAGAACAATGACTTAGCAGTGAGCTTCATTATTCTTGTTATTTTAAGAGAGGAATACTTAAACCAAAACTGCCATTTGTGATGAAACTACAACATGGGAAAATATCCACTGGGAAGAAGAAAGAGACCACTTAACTCATTTAATTTATGACTCAAATACTGGTCTGAACTCAAATTGTTGGAGGTCAAAATCCAGTACATCATTTACTTTGAATAAAAGCTGAAAAAATTAGCAAGAAACATGATCATGAGTCCTCACTTGAATTTTTGAAACCTAGCAATTTAAGGCTTATTTAAAAGTTTTTGTTCTTGTTTCATGGTTTGTATCTTAAGGCACTTTCAATTACTATTTTGCATTAGTATGTCAGTAATTGTAAAAATACTGTTTAAATTACACAGAAGATGCACAAATATAGAAAACATCTTGTAATGTAACTCATTTAAACAAAAAAAAATTATAAATCATTCCCAACCAAACCAGGAAGGGGCTTTAGTGTCTCACCAACCAAACAGAGCTTAAAAAGTTATTTCAATTATGATTTGTTAGTCCTGCAACAGGCAAATGCAGCCCAGAAAAATAATTTATTCTCTGATAATTTCCTTGTAACCCCCTGTTTTAAGGCCTTCCATAAACAGTCATTTATGCCATATATGATTTCTTTCATAAACACTGTACTACAACCCCAAAGAGATGCTAAATTATTTCACTCAGTACTTCAAATTTGTTCATTCATTGAATAAACTTTCTTAAATGCTCATGCAAACCTTATACACACAGAGAAATAATGAATGGGATACAAAATTCTCAAAAATAAACAACATGCAAGTATCTATTATGCCCTTCACCAGATAGCTCCTTGATTTTTATACTTCCAGTTAGTTCCTCATCAATGTCAGAAGAGCTTGCATACCACAGGGTTTGAGTCATGACATCTTTGACTATTCCTATATTCATTACTGGTCGCTCTATTTCACCCTGCCAGCTACTGCTCATCATATCAGCTGAATCCACATCTTCTCACAAAGCCTGTTGTTTCCCTGTCACACGAGACACCTAAATTTCACACCTTACAAACAACATTAAGAATCAGTAATAAAGTACCAAGCCACAATGGATCAGCTCTCTGCTATTAATAATTAGCATATCACAGAG
>VWZN01012398.1:81116-106380 GCA_013396955.1 Regulus satrapa | reverse complement strand
ATCATCTGCCAAAAATAATAGTTGTGAAAGCCTGGAAAGAGGTTATAATGCCAGAACTGAGTCATTAGCAGTGGGAATAAGTGAACTAGCTGCAACTAAAAAATTCCCCACATGTTGAATTAAGGATGGTGCTTTTACCTTAAAATATTTGAATAAAACCTAAGCAATAATTCATATAATTATTACCTCTTAGAAAATGCGACCACTAGGGCTGCCTCTATAAAAGCAAAGACAAAAAAAGTATATTTAATGTCTTTTCTAAACAGTTAGTTTGGTTCTCCAGCAGACACTTTCCTGCAGCTTTTTGTTTTCTTTCATAGCTCTCAAAGACTTTTAATTGCAGTGATTATATACACCTGTCACTTAAGTGTGCATAAAAGTGTTATTTAACTATGAGCTCAGATTTAACTAAGAATCTCCAAGCTTTGTTTTGCTAGAAAACCACACAATGTGGGAAACACGATTATTTAGAAGGATGATTATGGCAATTGGGAGCAAAACCTCAGTCAAATGCTTTATTTTTCAACAGCATCTCTGTTTAACAACAGAGACTAGAAGCAGAAATGAAAAGCTGTATGAAACAGCCTAAACTCTAAGCAGAGAAATTGAAGGCTGCTCCTTTGCCTCTTTACTGCTGTGAACTTTAGACACTGGAGATCTGAAAATGGCATGGCAGTGTTTGGAAGNGAGATCTGAAAATGGCATGGCAGTGTTTGGAAGAAGGAAAAAGGTGTATTATCAAAAAAAAAACCCCAAAAAAACCCCACATGAGACAAACAAACAAACAATTGTTCAGAAATAGTTGCCTTGGAGCAAAAATCTTTTTAATTAGAAGAGAGCAGATTCCTGTTTTCTCTGAATCTTGTTTCACTCTATTTTAAGATGATGTTCATGTCTATTACATTAACACATATGAAAAAAATCTCTGATTTGAGCAGAGCTGAAACCTCCAACATACAAATCTCTCTCAAAAAAACCCCCAAGCCAGCCAAACAATGAGAAACCTGAAAATCCTCTTAAAAGCCTGCATCCTTCAAGTCATTTCCTTCACATTTGTTAACCTATCAGCAGGACAGTATAATGTAAGTAACCAACATGAAGTAGTCCCACTGAAGCACTACAATGGGATTGTGTTTTTTCTTATTCATCACATTGTGTCCCACATTATCAGTACCAGAATAATTTAATTTCTATTTGGAAACTAGGGGCTCAAAAAATGCTACACAGTCTGTTAACGCCGTGTTATTAAATTCATTCTTGTGTTTTACAGATACCCCTTATTCCCACTTGTGGTTATCTGTAACACTGATAGAGAGATGCTGTTGACCCATAAGTGCTTTCTCAAAAATTTCAAAATTGCAACATGCTTCTATATTTCCCTGTGAGCTGATGTTATTCTCCCAGTTTTAGACTACCTGGCTAATTTGGACTTGAAAAGTGCTGGGTGCACACCATTTATCTGTCCATAGGTACATTTCTACAGCTGAGCAGAGAGACAACATCAGTGGACTTCCACAACCTGCCATGTCACCATAAATGATCATACCTATTATTTAATATGTATTTTGTCAGAATAGCGGGTCTCAGGCATGGACATAATTTCTAACTAGGAGAGAAATAATTAAAATATCTCTATTTCTTAACTAACCCCATCTTTTTCACAAACATAGCCATCAACCTACTTCTTTGAGGTTGTTGCATGAAGGCTGTATAAAAGTATTTTGCCTTATTACTTAAATACTGATGCATATGATTTTAAAACTCAGCATAAAAAAATAAACTTTAAAACTAAACACATGCAGATTTCTGAGGTTGCAAAATACATCTTGTCCAGTTGAGAAAGAAAGATAGATACTAACAGCTGGGTTACAGGATGTGCCTAATGTTTCTTTCAGTGATGCTTCCCTGTGATTGATATATTTGCTAGAAAATAAGCTTTTACAGAAGATATATTCATGTCTTGAATCTCAGTCCCTCAGATCGTGGGCGCTTCTGCTTGGAAATTAAGCTATTCTTGGTCCAGAAACAACTGTACAAAAAGTGCCCAGAGAAGACAGGAAGTGTGTGTGTGTTTTATCTGCTCCAAGCAGGGCCACCTCAGTGAATGAGGCAGAGCACAACATAAACGAGCATCTGAGTCAGACACCGACCCATACTGCGATTCTGACTTCAGCTTCCTGAGCATGAATAAACTGATTGCTCTGTAATAAAGCTATTCTTTTATTAAGATATTTTACTGGTTTAGGGCCAACTGTCTTAAAAATACAATTCTCTCATTAGGTGAACAGAAGTTGCAGTAGCAGGAAATAAAAAGTTTTAGCCAGATTTTTATAAGGGAAAAAAGTCTTGGCAATAACTACCAGGAACACTACTTTTAAATTTGATTTTGAACTATTATTTATATAAAAGCAGCAAAAGAACTCTGCAGTAAAATATAATATGCAGAAAATATGCCCAAAAGAAAAATAATATTAAATAGAATACAATATTTTAATATGCCTGTTCATACAACATACACAATTCCATCTGATGACAGAATCTTCGCCTATATTTTGGACAAATGTAGGATACTTCAACATCCACATTCCTGTGTATCCTGTGTGATTGACAGTGTGAGCTCATGCTACAAACCACTTGCCTGTTAGATAATATTTTCTAACCTTTCTCAGAGCTAAGATAGCATCGTATCTGTGTAGAAAACAGACTTTCCTGGCACAGCTGCAGACCACCATTTTTCCCCATTTCACAAAGGAAAAAAATCAAACCAACAAAATACCAAAATAAGGTGATGGCTTACAGTGAGGGAAAAATATATCCTCATATAAGTATTTTTAGGATTGAAATAATTTAGTTGTACGAAGTATTTGCTCTCCTGCCCACCTCAGTCTCCTTTGTATTTTCATTAAAGCTTTCTGTATTTTGACAGCAGTTTGAAGTGTTACATACCTGTATATTTCAGGCAGTAAAATTTATTCTTCTGTGTTACATTCTCAATTTTCAACATCCTGGAATAATCAGACACTCCAACTGGAGATGTTTTTCAAAATTATGTCACATAATTTCTTCAAAGAATTGTTTTACTTCTCTTTGAATTTTTAAAAAATGAATTTGGTCCTAAATCTAGGACATTAAAATTACAAATACTCCAAAATTTAAGATGCAATATCTTTATAATTTAATTTTTTTTCTTTATCTATAGTGAGGTCTTTGACTGACTAGCGAAAATAACTATTTTATATCTGACTAATAACATATACCATGGCTCTTTCAACTCCATTTAACATATATACTAATAGTCCTATTGGTATATTTATTTCATTTAATTTAAATTTACATCGGTCCTGCAATTTATAAAATAAATATCAAATAGAGTTGTAATAAAGATATGTGAAAGAAAACTCTTGTCTTCTGAGAAAAGTTGTTCTTTAAAAATACATAACTTCCTTTTAGCTGACTTAGGAAAAAAGCTTCTATACATCTTCAACTAATAGAAGCTATAAAAAACCTTTTGTAATATTGGAACCAGTCGAGAAACCACAAGTATTCAAATGCAGGAAATCATGATTTTATAACATTTTAATGTGATCTACTCTTGGGAAACCAAGTTAACCAAGCCCTATTTCTGTACAGGAAATATTCCAGTGTACAGTTGTAATACATTGTGGTGAGGGGTACAGCTGCAATTTTTTCACCTGTAATGCCCCACTGGTATTGTGGCTTACTGAATTGCATCAAGATTGCCTTCCTGTCCGGAAAGCCCTCTAAGTACAAACACGACTCTAAGCCCAGGTTTTATTTTCCCCTGGTATCAGAATATGGTAATTTAAGAGCCCTGAGAAATGCTTTTTAACNACCAAAAAAAAAAAAAACCTCAATGTGTCACACAACCCTTTTAGAAGAAATATGTAGCATTCTTTTATTAGGAACTATGTTCTTTGCCTTTTTAAAACAACACATGACCAACTTATCAATTTATCAGGCTAGCAGGTTCAGAGCAAATGCAGGTGTGTGGAGTAATGTAATCTGTCACAGATACTGGCTTTTTTCATTATGGAAAAATTACTCTAAACACACTAACAGCTTTTTTAAAGTAAGCACAGAATAGCACTGGGCTATAACTGAGATTTCTGCAGAATTTTAAGCAGGAAAATTATGTACTGCCAAGTGTCAAACTTCTACTAATTGTCATTCACCTTGAGACTAAGTTAATGTGATCATCACTTGCCTTTTGAACAGGGAAAGTAACAATGTTTCTTTAATTTATTAGATCTTATGTATTGTTTCAAGTATTGAGAAACAAAAGTTTACAGATTGGAGATCTTACATTAGGGACTCACTTGTTGCATGCAATACCCTTTCACATTCAGAGAGAATGTGAAACTTCTCTTTCTGATCCAGGAACTATCTTTCACATTTCATTTAAGGTTTTTAATTTTCTAGGCTTCAGTATTTATTAATAATATAAGCACTGTAATGTTGAAATGTAGTCACCTCTGACCACTGAGGTAAGCGGTCTATTAATACATAAAGTACCTTATAATTTTCAGTATAAGAGCAATTTTGACCACATATTCTCACCACAGTGAAGCCTGACTCTTATAAGAAGTACCACAAAGTCAATGTACGGACGGAAGGACTTGGGTTTGCAAAGTTTCATAAATCAGAGTCACAAAATCTGAAGAGTACAGAACACGAGGAGAGTGTAAATCTGTCATTAAGATAATCTGATGGTTTCGTCAGTCCTCTGGCACCCGGTAGAATTTTCACTGGCTCAGTAACCCCTAAGGGTAAATTTCACTGTGATGCACAGGCAAATTATGCACAACTTCCATTAACATTCCCAACAAGTTACGCTTAACTCCCTGCAGACTGCACAGAAACTCTAGGGCAAACGATACAGTCTCATCTTGATGCAGGGAACACTAAGATCACACAGCAAAATAATTAAGATTATACACACACAAACCAGTAACAAAATAGTAAAGTCTAAGATAATCCTACTCTCAGGCAAGAAGTTTACAAATAATATTTAAAGCTGGAATTCCCTAAGAGAACAGACTGTGTTTCGACATCTGCTTAAGACTCCAACTTTTTTAGTCCCTATTTCCTTCCTTGCAAGAAAATGAAGAAAATACTTATAATTAATAGCCAGAGTCTTAACTCTAGAAAACGTGCAAAACTCAGATGAGAAAATCTGCTCGCCTGCAGATCATCTGAAGTGTAAGTGGCTCAAGCTCCAAGCAAGCCTACTGGCCTCTTGCTCAGAGCAGCTGTTTACGTGAAGACCTGCACCCATTTTTGTACTCATGCACAAACAGAAACACTGCGTCTGCTGCTGAGAAAGAGGTACCCTAGATTAGAATAAATGCCATTTGTAACATGCCTGGTTTATGAGCAGGTATATTCAGTAATAACTGTTTCTTTTCAAGCTTGTTGCAACTCTTCACAAAGTAGAGAAATAAGAGAAACACTGTATAGAATATTTATATAGTAGTAGTATGGCTATTACAGTAATTTTGAATAATATCCAAAGGTAGAATTAACAAGAAATGTAAGGATTAAAAAGCAGACAAAGCACCAAATTTGCCTTCTGAGAAATTCACAACAGCCAAATTATTTCTCCATCCATCTAAAAAGTCTCATTATTTGAAGACAGTACTGAACTGCACAGCAGTAGATTCAATAACTTGTAAACCAACAGGTTTATGAAGAAGCATGGTTGAACTTTACAGCTTATAATCTAGTAACACTATGGACTTAAATCACTAACCTGTCATGCACAAATCATCTGGATTTCTAAAATAGTTGTTGCTTTGGGAATATAAGAAATAAATCAAAAATTTGTGGTTTCCCAGAAAGCAGTTTTCCCAGACTCTCAAATGCCCAGCTGAATATTGTAGCCCCAACAGGGAATGAAAAGTAAAAAGGAAGCAGAGTCAGCCAAAAATGAGGTATTCTCTGTTAAAAGGAAAAATGGACGTCTTTGACACTGATCATAATTCTTTTCCTGTTGACTGTCATGTCAAATCCTTCCTGGAATAATGACTTACAGTAGGTCTAATGTCAGTCATTCTTAAACTCACGCTTCCTTAAGCCACTGTTTAAACAGCCATGAGGTGTTAGAAAATGACTACTTATTAGCTGACAAAAAATTGGAAAAAATCAAGATTCCAGACAAGCAAGTTTGCAAATGCTTTATTTAAACAGCACATGCATGCAAGACAACGCAGCAGACAATTTTTTGAATCCCCGCCTTTTGAAGTTGGAAATATTTTATGTTCTCCTAAAAGAGATTTCATCACCTTTGGAAATGCTCTGTGTGAATTTTACCACAGTGGCTTTATTTACGTAGTCTTTCTTATTAAATCCCAGTTAAGCCCTTGCAACCTCAGAACTATGCTCGCTGTACTAAAATATTCTTCAGTAGACCTTGAGATTTGGTTAATTTAATCACCACTTTTCCAAACTGTGCTCTGTATCTTAGGACACTATATAAAGAAAAAAGGCCAAAAAAGGAGACCTCAGCACACATTCATCTTTTCATCAGCTGTTATAATGCTGACTACACTTGCATGCAATAGGAATCCTGGCAGGTACACAAGGGAAAAATCCTCAAATACAAAAACCTGTCAGGGTTATAGTTCAGCATATATTTTATTTTAACTTCATATGGAGAAATGAGCAAATGCCATAGTTTATCTTTCTTTTGTTTAACAGCTTGCATCTCTCACTGGATGACAATCCAGGAGAAAGAATTTTAAGCCTGTGTTAGTGATGCATCTTAAATAAATCAGATAACTCTGAATTTGGAACACTAAACATTTTATGATTACTTTGATTAGATAAATCTGCTTTTCTCCTGCTTTTAAATTCATGCCACTTGGGTAAATGTGACAATACATAGCTTTTGTTTGAGATATGGGGCAGTGCCAGCAACATCCCTCATTGGAAAGATAACTCTACAATGGAATGACAATAGATGAGAATCTCTGTGAAAGGTTCACCAGATAAAACAGGCCTCCAGCTGTACAGGAGATAATACGTGTGTCCTGTTCACCTGCCTGCACAGAAAAGCAGAATATTTCCCTGATGGCACATGAACTGTTTTCCTACCTTTGCGAGCCCTTCCCCAATCTTTAATCTTTAGGTTATTCCTGCCAACCTAAACCTGTCAACCTTGTTCTTTGGTAAAGATAAATGATATAAAAATATAACCCAGATTACATCAGAAAAGTATAACAGCATCACAGGCAAAGATAAACATAAATCTGAGTTTCTCAAGACTGCAGGAAGACACAGGAAGACTTTGGGGGAAGCTAGACACACAGTGCACATACAGTTCTAAGTCCTGCAGCACAAATATTCAACCAAACTTTCTTTGAGGTTAAATATCTAAATGTAGCTAGCCTCATATTGGATCTGCACAATGGGAAAGTCACTACTGAATCAGTAATAGATTTTTTCCCCCTTTTGTTTCCCCCCCTGCTTTCCCTCTTTTGAATTTTAAAATATCACAAAAATGAAGATGACTTGTCCTTTTTCAGATATGGACCTGACAGATCCAAGGAACTGTACAAGCACAGCTGAATTTAGCATCACACGAAAGTTCTGAAATACAGTCCTTTGTTATGATGCAGAATATGTTCTTCAATTATTCTTTATGTTCTGGGACAGTGGAATTATCTGCATAATAATAAACTATTGTCTGAAATCAGAAACTGCTCTTAATCCTGTCATCCTAATGCCATACCTTCAAGGCAACCAGAACAATCAGGATGGAGGAAACTGCCAGAAATTCTCTTTCAACTGTCGTAGTAGGCAGATCAAGCCAATGTCTTTATCATTTAGGAGATGAAGAGAGACTCTACGAAGCCCTTACTCTGAAATTTAGACTGTCCAGCCCATTGCTGTTCCTAAGATGCTCATGCATCTTCTACAATCCTGATATCTCTGCAGGAGACATTTCAACATACATTCTAAACCCAAATCTGCTTGAAGGCTGTTACTATGCTTCAACATTCTTGGTGGAAGACATTTCATGGTAGGATTTCATAGGAATGAGAATCACCACTGCCCACAGATTCCAGCTTTAACTGCCACGCCACAAGACCATCACAAGATCATCAAGACCAAATAGAAGACCTTTGCCCCTTAATGATGTGCAGGTTGCCTTTTAGAATATAGTTTAATGTTAAACTAATGGGAAACTGTGGCATGCCTTCCGTCTTCACCTGTGAATACTCTCTGAGACAAATTTATAAACACCTGCACAGTTTTTATTACAGAAATTATCTGCACATGAGAGTGACCTAAATGTAGCAGTAACTAAATTTTTGGAGCAAGATCAGAAGGCTTTTTCTCTCTGGTTTTGTGTACATAAACAAAAGACACACAAGTCTTTCTTTAAGCACAAAATAACTTCTGAAGTTGTTCATCTGTGTATCTTTAACCACAAGACTTCCTCTTACCAGTCTGCTTAAATGATTGAGTTTAATCTGTTATAATGGAAAAAGTCTTAGAGAACATACCTTTTTTTGACTTATCAATATATCAATCTTCAATATTTTAAAAGTAATGAAATTGCTACTTCATCTTGCTTTTTTTACCTTTTGAAAAAATTTTGTGAAAATTTTCCAAGTTTGGACTTTGCTCTAGTCCTGAGCTGGGCATATGATTCTCAAATCACTACCATTCTACACCTTGGAAAGGTGTGTCCTCAAATACTAGTTATCTGAAACAATGGTAAATCACACAGAGCTAAAGGACCTTTGCAACGTGAAAATGGGACAATAAGGGCTTAAAGATGAAATAGAAAGTGATTGCCATGTCTGTTAAACAGAAAGAACAATGAATTCAGATACTTTCAACCTCCACAAATATAATCCTGATGCAATTTGATCTAGGATTCTCACTTCCTTCAAACAATTGGATCCAAGTTCTATTTCAAATCGCTAAAGAAACACCATGTGGTGCTAAAGAAACACCATGGCAGAGACATCAGTTCCTGTTCCCTCCACAAATAAAAGCAACAATGCTTGGACTGTGAAAACAAAGAATTAGAAACTTGACCAGTGAAACTGCTTACCTTTGCAACAACACAAGGTAGAGCACAAGAGAGCAGCTCTCGGGGCAATTAGAAATAGCAGCAAGGTAAGGCTCAACAGAAACAATACAGTTCATATCAACTCTTGTAAGCTGAAGCTGTTCTCTGTCCTTTGGCTGTACCACCTTCAATATTTAGAAAAATTCTCTTTATGGTGAAGCTTTTGCAAGTTCCAGGAATTTGAATAATAGCTATANAAAAAAAAAAGGAAAAATTCAAGACAAACTACAGAAGGGCACCTTTGAGTATATCTTTGTGAAGTAGAGGATGAAGAGAGACTGATAACACAGCTGGGGACATTATGGGTCCTCCTTGCATTTGAACATATACACAACTCTGGGTAAGTTTTTAAAGTATATTTTAATATAGCTTGGTATTATTGTCTTTAAATTTAGATACTTTTTTTCAAAAAGGCTTAAGTCTTTGGCTTGCAGATGTTTCTCTAATGTTTCATTTGAAGAACTTAATAAAATGAATGTTATTTTATCTTTTTTCTCTTTGTATTTAATGAATTTTCCATATGCACTAAATCCATAGTATATTAATTAACATGCATCCATACAGAGAAAAAGTGGAGCTGATGAAAGGCCTCATGATTAACTTAAATTAGAATCTGAAGTTTGATATGAGTATTTGGTAAATGCAATTTACCTGAAGTAATTAAAAATTGACTCCCTATTACTTATTCCACCCACATACTTCTGTTAGATTAATAAAAAAATGCACACAGTGCATATCTAAAATAGCTGTTCATCAGGTGTATGGCCATTTCTGGAAAATGTGATAAATCACCACCTTGAGACAGGCAACAATTACTGCCATAATTAACGGCCTACAACCAAAGTGTGGATCTACTTGTAGGCATTTCTGCACATCATCTACCCAAATCAGAATTTTTGATGAGATGTCCTCTAATTTGGCTGAGATCTTTATATGTTCTCTTGTGGTAGAAATCTGAAGAATTTCATGAACACCAGCAGAGGCTGACAGAATCTGATCACTGGTTGCTGAGGGCTTCTCACTCTCTGAGGCAACCATAGTGAATTGGACTTTTCTCCTCTGGACCATCCTTTGGAAGCACAAAACAGAACTTGTGTGCCACTAAAACTCCAGCTCGTATGCCCACCTGAAGAAGAACTGATATTCCCCTTGGGAATTATTCCCACATAATGGGTCATGATGTCTGTTATCTATAATGGGAACGTAATGTAATTAAACCAAAACCTTAGTGTGCAGTGCTCCAAAAATACCAGCCTGAAAGAAGGCAAAATGCTGGCTTTCATAGCAACCTAATAGGGTCATCAAGACAGCCTACAATAACACAATTTTGATCTTTGATTCAAACCTCATGCCAAGTGGAGCTGATTTTTTCCCATTTAATTTTAATTTTCATATAACTGAAAGGAGCTGACATTTGGCTGTCTAGAGGGCAAAGAAATTGGCGGGACACTTATATGATCTCAACAACAGTACGTGCACGGTAATAACATTATACCATTTATCTGAGGAAGATTATCCTACTTATTCATAACTCAAAGCATATTGGTGAATAATTCAATTTTAAAAGCCATTTTTAATATCACAGCAATAATGAAATATAATTCAACAGTGTTGAACAAATATGAAGAACTGGGAAATATTTATTTCCCTTGACTCACAACACTATTCTGATTAACAACCAGATTGAAATTAAAAAAAAATAATGACAGGTCCAATTTGTAATACAAAAGGGAAACTGAAATTACCAGAATTAAAACGGAGCTAAAATCAAAATATGTATGCAAGGAATAGCTGAATTTAAAAAGAATTACAATAGACAGGAAAAAATGTACTGACCCAACTGCATACATTAAAAAGCAAAAATTCCAGCACATTAAGGATCAGTGCAATTTTGAGGTATGGTCTATTTTAGGGGTATGGAGCATTAGCCTTCCTTCAAAGAGAAGTTCCATGATCTCACACAGTCAAACTGCACTGACCACTTCAACCCTCTCAAGGTAAAATGATAGAAAAGAGACCCTTTCCCTCTGCCCTGTGCATCTCCCTAGAAGCAGCACAGCCATCTGCCATCACAGAAACACGAGAGAACAGCTAGATTGGAGATTTTATTTCAATGATTCCACTAGATCTTTGAAATTTCAGACCAGGTCTTTCCTCACATGTTTCAGTTTCAAACCAAATGAAGTCTTTAAGCAAAGAATGATGGATGAAACCATAAGAAAAAAGAATAAAAACTGTATGCTCACAAATCCAAACTGATAAACTTGGCTATAGCTTATTATGTAACATAAAAACTTCAGAGGTAAGTGGGTAAAAGGTTTATACAAGTAGTTCTGAAACTAAAGATATTCTCAAGCTGTGCAATGTATCTCATATTGGTTTTATAGAGCTCCTGACATTTGTTTTGTGCTCGTTTTTAATAAATCTGAGTTTGAAAACTTTCACTTCACAGCAGTAACATTTTCATTTGTTACTGAAAGTAGAAAACTCATTACCCACCTGAAGAACATCTCCAAGGTCAGCAGTGCTAATATCTGGGTCTTCAGTGGTATTAAAAGGAACAGGGTTAATTCTTACAAGAGTGAGAACTCTGGGTTCTGGGTATCTCCACAGCATCATTCCTGGACTATCCTCAGTTTCATTGTAAAACACAACTTCATAGGCACTGGGCAGCTTTTGTGCTTCTGTCAAATGAAAGAAAGCTATAATCTATTATACAATTTCTAGAAAGAAACATGCTGGTTTATGAAACCAAAGTGATTAAACAGAAATCCCTGGGGATCAAAAGGAGAGAAAATAAAAAAGCAATTTCCCTGACTTTTAAAACATTACAGCTTAATGGAAAGAAATCAAAAAAAGTCTTTTAAACTTTTTTTTTAAAATTCTAGCAGATGTCTTTTCAACTGCTTTTCCAAAAAATATATTAATTGCAAGAGGCAATAATGTCTACTAGGTTACTACTGTTTTTACTTTATAACCTAGAAAAAAAGAAAGCCAAAATTATATCCTTCTTACCTGCATCTTGTATATACTGGAACAGGCCTGTTCTCAGATCATCTGAGGTATGCTCTGTTTTTGAGGCCTGATTCCTTTCTGCAGAAAAACAAGTGGGGTATGTACGTTCAGGTATCAATGTCTCTACACTGCCCTTTTTAGTCAGGTACTGCCACAGAAGCTCCTGGAGAAGAACTAAACAGTTCAAATGCTCTTGACCCCAGAAAACCTTTAAAAAGAAAAAAAAAAAGAAAAAAGAGAGAGAGAGAGAGAGAGAGAGAAAAGATGAAAAATTACATACAAATATTCTGCCATTTTAAAAGGGAAAAACACCTCCCTAAAACATCACGAACTTTATACAGCTTTGAGTCTGCCCTCCTTACACCTTAATTGCTTGCAAGTATTCTTAATGTTAAAATAAAGGACAGAAGCAGCAAAAAACTGTTGGTCAATTCTTTTTAAAATTTTCATTATCTGAAGGAAAACATTAATTCCTACCATTTAACAATTCATAGTGATGCTGCCTGGAAAACCACAGATCTTAAAAGTTATATTCAAGTTATATTCATTCAACTGTATGTAATGCTAGGACAAGTCACAGATTTCTCAGTTTAAGACATGACAAAAATCCCATAAAGATTCAAAATTTAAAGTCTTCAAAAAGCTTGTTGCTCCAAAACTGGAATTCTGGAATACCTTTAAAACTTGTATACACAGCAAAGAATGTGAGTAGAAGAAGACATATGAATGATCATCTTAAGCACAAAATTGAAGAATATAAATCGGGTATTTTGTAAATCCTCCAAGTAAGTTTAAAAAGTTAAAAGTTTTCTGAAGTTTAAATCAGAAATATTAAAAAAAAATCTAGTAAAATTGGGCATGCAAACTCCTGAAGATTCACACACTTTGTAGCAATATAAAAGGCAAGAAGGTATTCCTTTCTCCCAGCTTTGACAAGGATTGCTGCTTTTTTCAAATCAAGCTCCTGTTTGAGAGAACTGTATTAATGGAGACAAGTCCTTTAGACTTCATGAGCAGAAGCAGGCCTTGGAGCAACACGGAAGACAAGGAAGCAACTAGCAATTAATACAGAAATTAGAATTGAAACCAGTGTAGGATGAAATCAAAATTCCCAGTAACTTAAAAGCCCATGGTAAGGGTGTGAGTGAAGTAAACAAGTCAGGTTTGTGTGTACATGAAGAGTAGTGCAAATCTTTTTCAATGGGGGAATACCAATTTTCAAATGTGAAAAAACCCCAAAAGATGCCTAAAGGGAAGGCAGGTTTTTCTGCAAGTATGCCCACAGAAAAAAACCTCTTGTAACACAGCCAGTCCTGAGCTAAACATTCCCAGGCTAGGCAGGTCATCCCCTGAACTGAGTGCATCTCCATGATGGTTTCTAGAGTTCCTCTCATCTTGGGGTCCCACACCTACCCTAGCATCACCTCGGTGGTGCTCTCTGTCACCTTATGCCAATCTCAGAGGCTCCAGTTCCTCACAGATGGAGGAGGGATGGACATTTCTCTCCCTCACACTTTTATTAGTTTCATTTGTAGGCAGCTGGAAACTCCAGGGCATGGAATTCCTAGTATAGTATTCAGAGATGAGGCACTGATTTTAAATAAGTTCTCAAGGTTCTGCTGCATTACAAATTAACAGCGATAGATGAGGTCATGTTTAGGGTTGGTAAAATCAAGAGCCATAAATAAATTAATTTGAAACAGAACTGGTAATGATTTTGTCAGCATTCTCAAATCTATTCTGCCAGACCAAACATTTAATTATCTTCTGCAAAAGCTAATTGTCCCTAATGATACTCTAATAATAAATGGCTTTCTGAGATTTCCAGATTTTTTTTTTTTTGGTACTTTGCAAAACCCAAAATTTTGGAAAAAAAAAGTGCATTTCGTTACCAACATACAGAGATAGCTAGCCAAGTACCTGTGAAAAAGAAATTTTTAAAAAAAGGAGCAAAGAAACAAACTGATTTTATTTAATCCTTAAGATACATTTTTCCTGAATTTTTATTATCTGATTAACCATATTACCAGTGCTGTGACCTTCTAATGCCAATTCTGAGAAAAAACTTAATGACATCATTAAATGTCAAATTTTCCTTTTTGTGTTTTATATACTTGATTTGTGTATTTATTTTAAAACATTTGATATGTAGAGATACTATAATAAAAATAATTAAAACAAGACATATCTTAAAGTCCACTTGTTTAAGCCCCACAGAATCTATTATTCATTTCAAGAACTCCCATGTTTCCTGGACTGATTTCAAGTTGTGGGTATTTCCAAAAAGGAGAGGCTAGCACAGAAAACTGAGCATTAATTGCTTTAAACAACAGTTTGCAATTACTTCCCTGAGCAATTTGTGTAAGTTTAAAAAGAAAGGATAGGCACTTCCTAATGCTATCCCTAGGCCTACAGACATGCAGATCGTGGACAGACAAACACACACCCATCAGAACAGGACCCTGCATAATAAGTGTTAGTAATTTAATACAGTAGTTTTAAGGAACACACACATACAGCTAAAACACAGGGTTTAAGCAGTATTTAAAAAAAAAAAAAAATCAAACCTAAAACACTGTACACAATTTCCCCATCAATAGTCATGAAAGAATACTTATTTTATAAGATAAAATAAAAACCACCGAAATGTAACATGCAAAAATCCCCAACCTAGTGGCTGGTTGTAGGATGCAAAGGCTTTCATGCAATTTATTTATGAAAAACATCCAAAGCCAGTCCAGCTCCACAGCACAATCATAAACATCTTATACAGACCTGCACCAGTCCTCCTCTCAAATCAATGTAGATTTTTGGAATAGATTGCTCCGGGCCAGGATCACCACTGTGCTTACACCACTTGGCTTCCACATTAACAGAGCAGCAAAAAGGGCCTATCAGAGATTTGGCTCTTTCTTTGAGACTTGTTTTAAGTAAGAAATCTTTTATGTCAAGGACTAAAGATGATCCATGGATTCCTAAAAGGAGAGAGAGAAATTTAATCCCACTGGCAGTTATTCTCCCAACATTTTTGTGCTTATTTCCTTATTTCACTTTACCATGAGCCTGGGGATCCCTGCCTGCAAGCCATTACTCACACAACAGCCTCACTGACTTTCATGGAAATACTTTTGTGGACAATCACTCTCCTCTCCAAACAAGGGCATCACAGCTGGGCAACAAGATCTGTAATTTTTTAAAATTTCCTGAGTTTTTTACTGTAGCTTGCTCTTCCCACACTATCAGCCTGGCTTTATAGCATGCTGCAGTTACAAAGCAGGTATGTCTCATCCACATTCCTTACACAGAACCATTTGCCAAAACATGACTTTTTGCATTCTGAGTATTTTAAGGTTTATGAAAAGAGACACTTTTCATTAAACTATGATTTTTTTTTTAATCTATTAAGAATAAGAACAGCTGTTTCACTTGGTTATATTTCAAACTAATAGGAAATAGTGATAGGAAAAGTTCTCCCTCCTTTTGTCCAGGTGAATTGCTATAACATAGCACCTTGCTAGACTTAGGAGTATACTTAGCAGGAGAAGAAGGGTACTGTTTGAATTCAAATAATTCAAAACAAAAGCTTATCTCAAAATATATACTGCACATTTCCTGAGAAAAGAGTTTAAAGTTTTCATATCATAACCTTTTGAACTTTACATAGCTTCACAAAACCTAAAAAATTATAATGGCAGGTTACATTTATGACAGAATTTACTCTCATTAAAGACAAACATTTTGAGGATAGAATCATCATCTAGAAATATGCCAGCTCTTGAAAATTTAACTTACTGCAAATCACTGTTTAATAAAATAAACCATATCTAATATCTCTATTTCTTCTGTATATTTACATGGAAAGTACCACATCTGAGGTTGGCTTAACTTTTATCTCCTTTGGTGTTAATAGTTTGACTCAACACCCTGAATGTTGGATGGCAACCCTACTTCATAATGCACATAGCTTGTTTTTTTAATGAAACTAAAAATATACAAAAGGCAAAAGATTAAAAAAAAAAACAAAACCAAAAAACAAAACCAAAAACCTAAGGCTTACGCACAGGTGTTTCAAGGTACAGTTTCATTTTATATTTTTATAAATTTGCTGGTAGAAAAATCCCCCCAAAACACAACTCACTGTTTTGAATCCACTTGTCCTATGAATCTCTCCTAGTATAAAAGGAAGGAACCTGGCTGCATCCTGGGGCTTACAGTTGCATAATTAAGCACCATTTTTGTAATGAAAGGAAATACATTGCATATTTTTTTTAAACCAGCAAACATTAGGAAGGTGGTCCATAGTAATATTGGTGTTGAATTGTGTCCAGCCTGATCTGGAATCACAAAACTAAAGCATCTCTCTATTGGGCAGCTGGAGTTTAGTAAGAATGATCAAGGGCTCAAACAAAACATTGTTCCATGCCAATCAACAGGACTTCTGTCACTAACTGGGAAAGGAGTTCTAGCTTTGGGGTTTTTTGTTTAGGCCAACTTCTGAAATCCTGCATCTGCCCTCGTGGGTAACTGGCTCATGGGACAGATCTGTACAAGGTGGTTTTTGACACTGAATTTCAGTGATAATCAGGAAAACTAGCATCAACACACACTGGCACCCTGCCACAGTTAGTTATTTTATGAAGAACTACAATATTTGGCTTTTTTTTTTTGTTGTTTTTTGTTCATATTCTGTATGGAATTTTGATTTTAAAAAGAAGAAATTCTTGGTAACTATCACAGAGTTCTTCAATGTAGAGAAATGTTCTTCCTATAGTTTAATTAGAATATGTGCCAAGTTGCAGAAATAACAAAAGGGGAAAAGGAATGCCAGAATACAAGTGGTTTTATTTATGTTTTCTTTCACTGGGATTACACTTGGAAGGATTATGCTTTGGAATCTCTTTGTGTTGTCATCTCAGCTCCACAAAGTACAAAGAAAACACAATATCCAACAGCTTAGAAGCAGAACTGAGCATTCAGCACATAATACTGCTGGTTCAAAATCTGCAGTGCCTTTCTCAAATGCTAAGCAAACAATGAGAAATGAAGAAACAATTAAGAATAAGGAAGTGTTGGTTAGTTTTCAATACATGAAATATTACAAGACACATCCATGGATTGTGTCCTAAAAATACCAGGAAAAGCTCAGGAACTCAGTAAGAGATTTTTATTTTTCTTGCTGTGACCCAGATTGCTCTTGTGTAGACAAGAATCACACCCTCGTCCCTTCCAGCAGTTATATCTACATGTCCTTTCAGGGATAAAATGATTCAGTATAAAAAAACACTCTTCACTGTTAGAAAAATGCAATGCAGAGAGCATTTAGACAAACTCGCATGAAGCGATGTTTTGAGGAAGCTTAAGGAAAACAAATGAAGAACAAGTATGCATGAACCTTAAAAAGCAATAGTAAGTAAAGAGGTCTCTGTCTGAGAGATGTTTCAATAGGGTACTATTTCTATGGGAATCCTGGAGGTAATTGTTCAGTCAGTGAAGTGCTTTCAATGACTAAAGCAATCACCTTAGAAAATTAAAGATGCAAAATAATTTTCCCTTGTTTTTGCCCTCCCACACACTTTAGTCAGTCCTTCAATGCATCTCTCAAAAACCTGTACTGTAGAAGTGTACCTTCAGTTAAAATAGAATAAATCAAAGTCTCCATTTGAAGTGAACTTGAGAAGGCAGCACAAAGAAGCAATACATCTTAATAAATGATTGCTGTGACATCTAGAAGTTAACTTGTGCTGTTAGGATTATGGCTCATGAACACCAATGCACTTTTCAGTACGTGCAATAATTTACTTTTAGGAACAAATAGTTTCATGACTTTTAAAATACTCCTCCAAGAGACTAATAAATATGAAGCACTTGCTTTGGACAGTGTTTAAAAAATGCTGCCAGCCCTCCCCTGTCAGACTCCAGCCAGAAACACAATAGCACTACAAAATGCATCGACACTAACGGAGCAAAAGAGAACTTAGACAAGGCTTCTGTGTGTTATTGGAAAGATTGTCTTTATGATGACAAATGCTCCAAAGGAATAGCCAGGTATTTTTATATGTTTGGAAATAACACAGGAGAGATTAAAAGTAGCTATCTTGTCACATTCAAGAAATTACCTTGCTCCAAAATTCAAGGTGGAGATCATTACAACAGAACAGTGAAAAAAATTTACCTAAAGACATTTACTTTGATATTCTAACATCTCTTTTTAGTCAGTACATACTTGATTTATGCTAAGATTTACAAACACATCTCACAGAATCTGAGTACCCTAATACAGTTTTACACATAGTTAGATTAGGGTTTATATATAATTATAGTAGAGTTGCATTACCATTTGTCAATAATAGGAGGCTTTGTCCTTATTAAATTGCTGTGTGTGCAAAAAATCTCTTTGTGTGAATAGAAAAATAGAGAGCTGGCCCATTTTAAGAGATGCAGCAAATACATAAAAGCAATTCTTGCCTTACAGTAATGATAACTTAGGGTTTCAAGCAATACAGGTATTAAGAAAGAGCTCTGTTTGTTTTTCCTGGTTAACAAAGGGAAAGACAATGTCTTAACCTAAACTACAGACTTTCTGTTTTCAAAAACATTTCAGTGCTGATATTTGAATCAACTCCAAATGAAATGAATAAAAATATAGATGGAGTTTTTTTTCCTTTTATTATTCCCTGTGCATTTGCTCTTCCTTAGCTGCAAATGCTGTTTGGTTCACTGCACTGTCACCTAATGCAACACAGAGCATGATTTTAATTGGCAAACTTCAATAGGGGACAAGAGAATTAAGAAAATGAAAACACATGTATTTTAACAAAGGTAGCAAATGGCACTGAACTGGCACTTAGCTTTCTTATGAAAAGCCTGCAGCTTTGCTACAAACAATAGCACTATGAAGAAAATTCCTTTTCTGGATTTGGGGCAGCTCAGAAGCAAGAGTGTGTCCCAGAGCACAAACGCAGCCGTGCTGGTTCAGAGGCATGTGAGTGATGTGTTCTCACTGCCAGCACAGCCTGTTGAATGCATTCCCACCCTCTGGAATGCATCGTGGTACCCTCTGGAGGAAGAAATCCAGGGGTCCTCCCTGCCTAGGTGGCAGAGATACAATCTTGCTGCTGAATATAAATTAGCAAGTAGTTTTCCTTACTACCTTCTATTAAAGTGATACTTGGTGATATTTGGTTCTGAACATTCACTCTTCACATTTGTGACTTTCAATTGTCAGTGGCATTAAGATAGCTATTAAAATGTAAATATGCCATTATATCTAATATATTGGTACAACTATCTACAGAATTCTTTCCTCTTAAGAAAACTGTTGCTACATCACATACTGAGTAGTACAATACTCAACAGTTACAATACTCTGTTGACAAGAATCCTTGACAAACCATCATCTGAGAAGAAAGGGTGACAAAGCAGTGAAAATAATTACAGGGGAAATACTCCAGTTAATTTAAGAGCCAGCCAATTTACTCAAGTCTGGAAACAGCAGTAGCAAACAAATGGTGAGGCATAGTAAAGAACAATTTTAAGAACAATTTTCCAGGAGAGATTTAGTTAACAATCCACTGACCGCACTGGATTTCTCATTAGTATTGAGCTGAATCTTACGATGGTTCATTCTCCCCATGAGAACAATACTTACATGTTACCAATTAGCTATTCTTTAGTGAAAGAGAGTTTTTCTGCATTACATTGAGACACATATGGGCTCTGTAAAAACATGAGATGTGTAACACACGGTAAACAGAAAGTAATGATCTTAAACAGGCCAAACCCTTGAATTCATCACTAATAAATGTCCCCATGCATTCAGCGGTACTGGCTGCTGGGAGCCTGTTTTCTTCAAGTACTTCAAACACTAAAATCCAGGAACATTTATTATTTTAATCCATTACAGGCAGTGGTTGATTTAACTTTATTGGTTGTGGTGGTGGTAGTAGTTATAGTAGGGGTAAAGCTATGTTCTTTTACACATCATTTCAAAAGGGCTTAATTATATTTTATAGCTCAGGCCAGGAATCCTGCTTGTTTTGTGTCTAACAAGGTTCAAATGGAGTTCAGGTCAGTGATGAATCAGAAGAGAAGTCAAAGATGGTTATCTATTTGAAATGAGCTCATCTCCCTTTACAGAATAACTGGGCAGGTACATCATGTTCATTACACTACTGCATTCTAAATAACTGAAAAAACTCAATTCACTTGGCGCTGTGGTAATTTTGGATTTTGTGATGCCTGATCACAAAGTACATATTAAAGTTTAGATCCAAAGGGATTTTAATTATTGGTCAAGGCTGTCTGGAGTACAATAATTTAGAATATATTTGTACAGCTCCACATTGCCTTATGTTATTCCAATTAGGTGGAGAAAAAATGCATAATAAAACAAAAATAGTGTTCATTTTGCATCTGTGAGTCCAGCTTTCAAAATCGAGTGCTATATTGGTATGAGTAACACTTGGTTCTTTTATCATAAACATTTTATTTTTAGATACCACCATGTTTCAGAAAAGCAGCAAAACATTCTGACTCCAGCTCTACAGATGAACATGGGGATGTTCTTCAATTTAGAAAAAAAAAAAAACCTATGCATTTTCACATCATAATTTTAGGAGGCTGGTTGAAAACTTTGGCTTATTCTCAGGTGATAGCTGGTACCTACAAACATCGCTGATCTTTAAAGTTGCAGATATTTAGCACAACTGAAATATCAGACACTGAATGGTTGCCCAGGAAATGAAGCATTACAAAAGAGTGACTGCCACTCAATATGCATCCAAATATAATCTTCATAAACCTGATTTAGAGTTACAGCTTTGATGTCTTGCTCCTCTGGCTCTGCACTTGATTCAGTGAATTTTAGCTGCTTTAGTACACTAAATTGTCCATGAACTAGAAGGGTAACTTTTCTTTGTAAATAAACCATCCTGAAGATAGTGCCTGGCAGCAGATGAGCTCTATTTGGGCCTCTAAACCAGTCAATTTGGTTTGTGGAAGTCCAAGGCTTGACAGATACAACCAGGCCACACAAACCAAACAGGTTTCCCTGGACTCTTGCGATGTGGCTCCTGAGGATTAAGGACAGCCCAGGTCCAGACTTATTCCAGTTTTCTCCCTTCGATCCTTCCTCCTTTGTATACGTCTCTGTATTCTCATTTGTGCCAGCACGGCCATTAAAGTGTACCTGTCCAGTAAGCCAGTTGAAGGAATCAATCTTGTTCCAAACTTTTCTTTATTATTGGGTTAGTTTTCGGAGAAATGAGCGCTCAGACTCAACACAATGATCTACCTGAGTAACTGAGCTAGCACAAGGCAGCATGTGGAAATGTGTGGCTACAGTAACCTGAATTTCCTATGAAATTGCACCTTTTGTCTGGGCAGCAAGCTGGTGATTCCATCCCATAAAAATATTCTTGACATGGAAAAAGAAGAAACATGTCAGTATATTGACAATTGAAACAGCTTAAGGAACTGGTCCCTAAGACTGGAAATAATGTCTAACCTCTGTGTTCTATACCTCACACTGAAAAATTAAGATTGAACTGGAAGAACATCACAAAAAGCATAAAATGTATAAAGAAAACATCCACTTGTACTGTTACATGCGTTTCCTCATTAATTTAAAGAGTCTATTAAAATGACTTCCATGTAAATTCTGTATCACCTACTACTGCCAGATACAGTACTGGGATCCCACTATCAAAAAAAAATTCAGTCTCAAAAATCATGTAATTAATTTCACAATAAAAGCTGAAAAGATTAAAAACCCAAGCATATTTGTTCTGAATCAAATTTCATCTGAAATACTTTTAAAGCTGAGTTACTCAGAGAGCAAATGCAGCTCTACAAAATTAGTGCGCACTGTCTTGAATAAACAACCTACAAGGAACTTTTAATTCTTTTTTTTACTCTCTGAAGTTAAAGTGCTAGTTCATCAGTAGCAATTCTGAACTCTATTACAAAGTATCAGTAGGGAATCTGACCAGGATTAATAGTGGTTCTCAGTCCTGGGATTAGATGGTGTCTTGTTTCATGGATTTTAGGCCATCTGTTCTTCCCTCCTACATTATACTCCTGCAGAACTATAAACGCACCTCCACCTCAGGGACTATAGAAAGGAATTAGAATTCTTCTGCTTTTCATTATCACAAGATTCAGTAACTCATTTCATTGTCAGGATAATCCCCTTTTACTCTTTCTTTTGCGCTTGCAGGATATGCCAAAATGACAAATAAAATCCCAGATGTTAGAGACCTGATGAGGTCTCCACCTTTCCTTGAGTGTTGGGTTTAAGCTACTCGGGACACGGTGTCAAATCTGACAGGACCCTGATGCCCACACCCAATATTCATTAAGGTTTGTTAGTGATTTGTATAGCTGTCTACAAGCTGCACTTCCACCTCAGTCCTCAGTGGCCATTTAAATATTTAGTTTGTCCTCTGGCTTTTACTGACAGAGAATTAATTTCCTATTGTTCAAGTGTTGGAAAGAGTTTATATTTCTTTCTAAAAGTAATAAACGCCTTCTGGGTGTTGTAAATGGCTTGTTACTGCTGCATATTATTTTAGGTAGTCATATCTAATTTAAAGTTTTATTTCCCCATGGGCTAACTTGCATATCTGCAGCATCCAAAGGCTATGACAACGCCTTAGCAGAGTTTTCTCGAGGGAGTTAGTTAACTCCAAAATGAAGTTTGGTCTTTGCGCTATACCAATTCATATCTGCATTTAATTTCTAAAAGTTCTGTAAAGTATCTAAAGTATGTAATTATTTTCAGGTTTAGTAAAAATACTTGCAATTATCATAGGCTTAACTAGTGTTTATTTTCCACCCCCTTATTTATATGCTAAAGTAATCATCTCTACATATGGGACAAAGGGCTGGAGAATTCTGTGTATGATCTTTGGAATATTTTATGTCCGTAACTCTCACAGTTCAGACACTGAGCAGCACGACTTCCCTCCCGTGTCCAGCCAGAGTAAAATAAAGCTCCACTGAGAGGCTACAGGCTTCTTGCTGTCTTTCACTTTGGGGAAAGAATGATCCTCAACTTCTCTTAATTTATCTGCTCTTTTGGCAGGTAGGTAGTGCTAATTTCAACTACAAACCTAAACTAACTCAAAGCCATATGTTTAGATTTGCATTCTATTTTCTAGTGTTTCTTGCTAAGACTTATTTCAATCCTAATGCCCTGTGACAGCTAAGGAGTGAGTCACACACCCAAGCAAAGCAATCTCAGATCTGACTGGGTGCATGGGACTCGGGCTCTAAATATTTGTGGAAGATGCCACATACTTCAGAGGATAAAAATCCCTGAACCAGGTCTAGCAACAGTTCTTGGAGTTGAGGTTTTCATCAATAGTGCAAATAAGCTGCCAAGCTAAAGGTTTGGTATTTAAAAAATGGGTACAAGTTTTTAACTTGTAACTCCAAGGCACAAAATATAAAATGACTAGAGATAGTTGTTTTATTGAACATCAGTATGACAAAGTCCTACCCTTAAGGGCATCAGGAAAACTATAATGGTAACCACTTTTAAAGTAAAATTGATAATATTTTTTGAAAAGAGACTTTGTTTTATTATTTTTTCTTTTTGTGCCAGTACACTGCAACACAGTCTACAACAGTATTACTTTACTAAAACCAAAATACTGAGTATTTAACCATGAGTACAGAGGGGAACATAAGTATTCTAACAGAAAAAGTAACCATGTTGTTTTAAGTAACTGTTGTACTAAAACCTGAAAAATGTCCAAAAAATGAAGTCCCTTGACACACTAAAGGTTTGGGGCTGTACAACAGTGCAGCAGGATACATAGAAATAGAGGTGTTTTCATTTGATCCAACTGCAACGTGAGTGTTCAACACTTATAATTAATTTTGTTAAAAGTGAAATCATTCAACTATTTAGCCCTCTGTTTTTTCAGAAGCTAAAACTTTTTAGTTTCATAAGAAATCAAGAAGAAAAATGAAACCAGAATGCTCTTAGTTTCCATAATTAAACCAGTAAAGTCTAGAGGGAAAACGGATAATTAAAAAAAATAAGTTGGATAGCAAGCTTTCCTCTTAATTTCATCTGAAAAGAAATGAAAGCAATACACAAGGTCATGCACTTTTATTTTCCCCCTATAAGGGGGGAAAAATGCCGACAATATATATTCTTGTGAGTTTTTTTTTTGCTCAATAATTCCTAGCAAATAGGATTCCTTACAAAACAACTTCATCTCCTGCATTAAAACTCATCTGGAAAAGGGGTCGTTTACACTGTTTATAAAACACTGCCACATAAAACGTGTAAAAAACCATATTTCACTAAAAATAGCTTGCGTAAGTAAGGGATTAGAGTAGTTTCTACTGCTATAATTGTTCCTTTGTAGTTTTTTCCATGATGTTTTTGAACAGAATTTTTAACTATGTTTATTAAAGTCAGCACATCAAAAAGGATCAAAGAGTAAGCTAGTGAGAACCAAAGAAACCCCAAGCGTATTGTGTTGTCTCACTAGGGAGTTATGCAGATTCAAGTAAACAAGTGCAAATTGTTGAGGTTTTAACGAAAATTTTCTACAATTATTGTATCTGAAGTCATTCTACATAATAACATCTGTACAGCAGATGGCCATACTGTACAAAAGGCAAGCAATGCTCCTTTTTCTTCCTCTGTTTTAACAGTACATCTGAGATGACTACTTTTGTCATTGCGCTTAGCTTGGTTCAGCAAATAATTCGTAAAATGCAGCTGCTGCAGATGGTCACAATAGTTATTTGACTGTAAAATCAAAGACACAGTGAAGTATTCATGTATTAGTTTCATTGTATTAAAAAAAAATCTCTGACATTAACCCTGTTCAGCTCAAAAGGTGTATGTATAAAACCCTTTACAAAAAGAAGAGTAGTGAAGAACTGAGATATTTAAATGCTCTTTCCTCTCAAGATTCAGCAACAAACTTTTAAAAATTGAGTTAGCTTGCATAATTTCTTTGTAATAATAAAACAAATCTTGTTAGCAACTGTGGTATTCTTCTAGAGGATTTTTAACATAAGATTATAATACCATTTCCCCCACAATGAATATTTTTTCTTCTCTCCTGAAGTTGTAATTTTCACTTTGGTTTCTATCAGCACTTAACATTCAGATTTAAAAAA
>VWZN01012398.1:30095-81078 GCA_013396955.1 Regulus satrapa | reverse complement strand
TAAAAAAAAAAAAAAAGAAAAAAAAAAAGAAAAAAATCCAAGCACTTTCTTACAAGATTAGTTTTTGAAAATTTCAATCAATTTTGTGGAAGTGTGTCTTTTGCTCTAATTAAAAATCTATTGCACCATCACAATAGTATGCAAAACCTCATGCAGATGTATATTTCTTTCTACAGAGTAGAGATAAAGCATTTTTAACTGGGGGGAAAAAAAAGTGAAAAGCGTCTGTTGATGTCTATTAATTGTCTAGTTATGGAAGGTTCTTTATATAGAATAACTAATGTCCATTTTCATTAGGTTTGACATCAGTATTGCTCCACTTCACAACGCCTGCCAGACTATGACCATAGTGAAGATTCATGTATGGCTTATAACGTGCAAAACAAAGATTGATTCCCTCAGACTGCCAGAAGAATTAAGAAACAGAACTTCATAGCTGAAAAGGTTTCTGAGGCTTAACATGCAAGGGAAGGTACGTTCTCCTTCTGGGAGGATGAAAACCTCCAGGGTAAGTGAAATACAGCGTGAGTTTGCCAAATTGCTTTATAGACCAGTGATGGAGCAGCCTGGCTTTGATGTACCGAGGCATGATGTGGACACCACAACGTACCATGGGATGGATAATGCATAAATGATAGAAGGGAACCGATGGAAGGGAAGAGGATTATTACACAGAAACAAAGCTAAAACGATTTAAAGCACATTATAAAGGCTTTTTACTCAGCTGCAGTGCCTTCTATGCTAGAGCTGTGATCCGAATGGAAAAGCGTGGGAACACAGGCACTTTTCAGCCTGCACTGCTGTTTATTAATGGATAAATCATAAGTTTCAGGCCCTGGCACTTTCACGGCTTTTCATGTCCTATGAACCTTAAATTTTTTCATTTTTAACTTTTAAAACAATAAAGAAGAACTGGAACTTGATGGCCTGAGTAAAAATATTTCTGATGAAAAAGAAATAAATCACCACCTCAATTGGCCAACAACTTGTTCCTCTCAGCTAGAGACAGTTTTACCTCACAAACTACTCTTCCAACTACCTATATATGGCTCATCTCCTTACATGAAATATACCATCTTATTAATTTCATTGAAACACTAATAAAACAATTTAAAATGCCACTCAAAATATCTCCATTTTAAATGAGTTTCTGGTATCTGGTTAATTGTACCCGAGGTGTAAAGTTTCCATGCAGTGTTTCAGTAATGAGGCCAGAGTGCCTGTTTTCCCTGTGTGACTCTCAGGTGTGCAGAGGAAACATGTAAAAATTGAAAACTTCATAAATCTGGAGGAGAATAACAGCATGAACCAATATTTACATAGTAGCACCTCTCAGGGCCCTGAACAATTATTTTTACATTTTTAAAAGACAGAAACAAAGGTCCTAACAAGAAAATCTAGTTACAGAGTGAAAACTGTCAAAAATTTTGCCCTTTGAATTATGTGCTAAATTATTGGAATGCCAGGGGAGTGGTTCTTATAACCAGTATTTCAGCCAGAATTCCATCAATAAATTAGTCATTACACGCTAGGGGATATTAATTACAGAATTAATAATTCTTGGGTGCTCCCTCATAGAAAGGAAAACTCAGGTACTAGAGTCTATCAGGGATTTGCTATTTTCTCTTGTGGATTTATGATGCTGGCTGGAGCAGTTCCCTGCAATGCCCCACACTTTGAAATGGTCACTAGACCGCCCCTTACACAAACCAGTAGCTCCTCCAACTTTAAAAAACTCAAAAACCTCTTACCTGCAGTTTTATGTCCACTTTTAATATTCAGGCTCCCACTGAGGTTTGAGAAAGAGACTAACAAACAAGGTTTACTGGGGTGTGGGATGGTTTCCATCAAAACAACCATTTGAACGGTGTGAATGGAAATTTTCTGGAAGCATGAAAGGGCTTGCCACAAGTTTTCTTGCACTGAAGCCTTTTGCACAGTGCTGGTCTGCACTGCAGGTAGGAAGTCCTTTGTACTGGGGTGTTTGGATATCAAAGTGTCATCATCCTCATCTGGAATAATGCCAGGTGATGAAGCAGCTTCCTTCCTTGGCACATCTTCTTTTGTGGTTATGATTTTCTTCAAGAATTGGTTTATTTGGTCAAGTCTGGCAAAACTGAGGTTTGCTTTCAAAGGTTTTGATATGTCCACATTTATGTCAGCTGTAGGGGAGAATTGGAGAAAGAAATGTGATAAGCTATAGTGCAATTATTCAATTGTGTGCAAATACTAGACATTGAGTGGAAAGAGCTTTTCCATCATATTTCCACCATGTTTCATTACAAGGATTGAATCAATGCTGAAACATAAAAACCCCAATATTTTTAACAATAAATCTGAATTAAAATAGGAAAAACACTATAAACAACTGTCAGTATATACAGTTATAAAGGAAGAAACATGGCACAGTGTGGATTTTATCTCATTTCTTCCCAGGGATCACCACAGCTATCTGAAAGACACACACTTTGAGTGTGTAGGAGGGTAGATACATTAGTTCTTTTGTGTCAGAATAAAAATATACTTCACATTCTCTTGAGTTTTATATCCAGAAGAACTATTTGACTAAACTCCAAAGCCAACAGCGAACATTTTCAACACATTTAAATGAGTGAATAACATGTGTATTGTGTTGTTTCCTACACAGCTCATATGCAGCAGTCTTCAACGCATTTTCAAGATGAAATGTGAAATAAAAAGCAAATTTTAAAACTGAGGTATGTTTTGATTTCTTCATTTTTCCAGGGAGACTGGAATAATGTATTGTTTTAAAAGGATTTTGGTGTTTCTCAGCCTACTAGAAGACTCAGAATTTTTAGGAATCACAATTAATATGAACAACATTGTTAATAGTGATATCTTGGTAGCTGAGAGGCAGGAATTGCCAAAATTATTTCACAGGTAGGAATCAGGATTTTATGAAGGCTGAAAGCTATTTTGTGCTGCTGTATCAGTGCATAACAATTTCTTACAGAAATCCAGCTTTTAACTTAGCTTGATTTTTCATTCAAATTCAGTTTTTGACCAGTAATGAGACAGCTATTCTGGTAAGGGGGGAAAGTGCTTTTCCCTTTGCTGTTTGGCTGCCACTGCCCTAGCCCCATGGAGCAAAAGTGAGTAAAATTCTGTGCATATATATAAACTAGATTAAATATTAAAACAATACTACTTAGTTTTGAGTTTCATTATAAATATATACAGGAAAACACTGTCTGTTGAAGATTTTACACAGATTAATGAATATTTCATCAAAACTAGTTTCAAGTTGTCCAGGATCACATCTTACTCAACACTGATGCAAACTATTGAGTTCGATTCTCCCATTCTTAAGGTAAATTTTTACACCAATGGCAAAGGGATGTAGGGACAGAGTTTCAGAGCTGATTTTAAGCACAGGTTTATACTGACTTCAGAGACTCACAGACACATGAGAAAGTACTTTTGTAATCCCTTCCTCCCAAAAATATCTGGCACATTTTCTACAAAGATTAGATAAATTTATTAATGGTTCTGTAAAATCTGTCATAGCTGAATTAAAAAAAAAAACCCAACAAAACAGTGCTAGAAAAACGCTGGTAATACTCCACAAGCTACAGCTAACTGAAATTTGAGATGAAAAAGCTATTTTTAACTCAGAACTTTAATTACTGGCTTTCTGAAAATGCTTTCTCTTGCACTGAAAGCCTTCCACACTAAAGTAGGAACCAGCAAAACAGTTCCTAGTTTAGCTAATATGTGGGCCTAGCAGGAAGGCAAGTACCAAAGTGAAGAAGCTGGGCATTAGAAGAAAATAGGAATGGAAAGCGTTGTTAAACACTGGAATTGGTTGCCCAGGGAGGTGATGGAGTCACTGTCCCTGGAAGTGTTCAAGAGGCAGCTAGACGTGACACTTAGCACCAGGGTCTAGTTGACACGGTGCTGATCAAAGGCTGGACTCAATGATCTCAGAGGTCTTTTCCATCCTCAGAGATTCTATGAAGATTTTCAGGCTTCCAAAAACACACAAGATCATCTTGGAAGATTTTTCGAAATCCTTATGTACTAACATTTTAATTAAAACCACGGGAAGGAAAAAAAAGTCATAACACCCTGGAAAAACTCCTCACACTCTTGGCACTTGGAATATCCAAGATCTGCCTGCCTTTTATGCAGACATCACTGGACATCTCTTTCCTTTGAATGGAGCAAGGAGTTAAAAAGAAAGCAGAGACCCATGTGACATTACGACATTAATTTATTTACAATACTCAGATGAAAAGGAGTGTTTTTAAAATGAAATGTTAAAAAACCAACCAAGCAACTGCCTTAGCAATTTAAATTTCTCCCTTAGTAATGCAGTAATAAATGAGTAAAACAGAATAGATTTATTTATTATTTTCTGCTAAATAATTAAGTTTCTAAGTTAGTAAAGGAGGACCTTTATTCCTCGGTACAGCAAACTGCACATCTAATTGCTTTATCTAATACACATCTAACTGCCAGCACTTTCCTACGGTAATATAGCTCAGGAGATGGGAAAAAAAGACAAGAAACCTCCCTGAAACCCAAAAACTTAGACCTAAGTTTACTCAACCAACAGGCATCAAAGGCTTGACCTAAAGCCTACTACATCCAAACTGAGTGTGAAAGATGGAAAAGGAGACAAATACAAAGGCAGGAGCTCTTTTTGGGCTTTCCTTTGGCCTCGGCAGGGCAGACACAGGGTGCTGGTACAGCTCAGTGGTGGAACACAATTGGCACCTGGGTCTGTGCTCTATCTCTGCTCTTGGCCCCTCATCCAAGAAATAAAAAAAACCACCAGTAAAATGCAAATGACTTCCCTCTTTTTTGTTTGGAAGTTGTACACATCATACAGAAAAATCTTGTCATGACTGATAACTTGACAAAGTTTTATATGAAATTATTGCTATCCAGTAAATCAGCCCTGATAGAACGCGGCGGCAGCCAGAAGCATAATTGCAGAAAATGTAACTTTGGAACCTTCACTGCAAATATTTTAGCTATCTCATAATGATATAAGTTATTTTTACAACTGGTTAAAGATTATATAAAGAGATTCTTTGGTATTTTAAGTAAAACATTCAAAAAGAAAAAAAAACCCAAAATTGAGCAATCTTTAGTCTTTGACTTTTATACTTATCCTTAGCAATGTAAAAGAAACTTTAACATTCCTTCTAAGAAAAATATATTTAAGTGATGGACAGAACAATGAAAACTGATGAAATATGAAGAGCTATTTATAGGAGTTGATTAAGATAGATATTCAGCAGCTTCACCAGATAGTCAAAATGGGCTAAGATGCACTTTAAAATCTATGATTCACACAGAATGAACTGGAATAAAATTTTTGGAGTGCAAAATCCAAGTTTAAATATTTTTTTTAGATTCTTTTAAACACTTTGGGAAGAACAGCACGTAACACTGTGCAGATTCTATGCCTGTAGGAAAATGCATCTTCCTGTAACTCAATTAACTCTCTGAATTGTCCAAAATTATCTCAGAATCAAGACAAAGCAAAAGGTAGCTCAAAATCACCTTTAATTCCTCAATTACATCAGGTTCTCCTTTGCCTGCTAGTGACCTGCTACCTAAATTATCACCTAATCCATTTTTTAGAGTTAAGACATATTAGCAATAACATATTTTGCCAGGTGTTATCTATTTCCAGAAAAAAAAAAGAAAAAAGAAAAAAGAAAAAATTACTGTGCATGCAAATAGATTGCATCAGGTGAGTTATTTTTGTTATGCTTAAAGCAAATCAAACTAGATGGTATCACAGCAATTTTTGATTACAGTATAGCATTTGAGTGTTGAATTTGAATTGCTCTTTCTCTTGCTCAATTTCTTCACTACTTCTCTTTAGATTACCCAGTAAATCCATGTATTTCAATTATTAGTTTCTAATTAGCCTTCACAACTTTCTGAACAGCAACTAGGAAACAGAACGATGAAATAACTAGTGAGTTAAAAGGAGATTAGATAAATATAAATAAATTACACTTACTATATGCTCCCACCACACCAGGAGATGACTTAACAGTGGAGGAAAAAGAAACACTTTGGAATAATGAAATCAGAGAGGGAATTCAGGTCCCAGAGGCAATTCTACAGAGTTTTATGTTAATGTACACCTTGTGGGGGACCAAAAATCAACTGGAATAGTTTCCTGAAAACCGTTTCCAGCTATTTTCTCATTTTAAAAGTTCCAACTTCACTTGACCCATTAGTCATCATATTACTTACATTTATTATGTATTTTGAAATCTATTACAAAAAACCCAATGGATTCAATATGGCCTGTTTGAACTAAATCATAACAACTATAAAAGAAAACCTATGAGCAGCATTCTGAAATTTCTGTCCGAAACAATTTCTTTCTTTGTCATTTTATTACTTAGAGCTTCAGATAAAAAATTTCAGGCTTATAAGTATTTTACCCTTGTTCTCCATAACATTCAAATTTGTACAGGGAAGATATAATTTTCATCTGTGAACTTGGGATAATGATATTACTCAAAAGGACTTTTTATTCACAGGGCTAAGGATGAATAAGCCACACAAAAATAACAAAAGCTCCTAGCATGTTGCTCCAGATAAATTCCAGCTCTTACTGGAGCTGGAAGCTTCAGTGGGCTTATTCTAATATATGTCATAAGTTAATGTACACAATGTTACTACTTCTGTGACTTAAAAACTACCATGGTATTTTCTAATTTTTAATACCAGAAAGTAAATGCCATGAAAATTAGTCATAAGCTGAATATGGACAGGCTGGACAGCAACTGTCCCCAATACTGTGCACTGGTGAGGCCACACCTCCAGTGCTGTGCCCAGCTCTGGGCCCCTCACTAAACAAAGGACACTGAAATACTGGAGAGTGTCCAGAGAAGGGCAATGAAGCTGGTGAAGGGTCTGGAGAGTAAATCTTATGAACAGCAGCTGAAGGAGCTGGGTCACTTAACCTGGAGGAAAGGAGGCTCAGGGGGGACCTTACTGGTCCCTACATCTTCCTGCAGCCAGCTGGGAAGCGGCCTCTTCTCACAGGCAACCATTGACAGGACAAGAGGAAACGGCCTCATACTGTGCCTGGGGAAGTCCAGTTCAGGAAGAATATCTTCTTCTGAAAGGGTGGTTAGGCATTGGAATAGGCTGTCCACAGAAGTGGTGGAGTCACCATCCCTGGAAGTGTTCAGTAAATGACTGGACATTGTGCTATGGTTTAGTTGCCATCGTAGTGCTAGGTCAAAGGTTGGACTTGATGATCTTGGAGGTCTTTGCCAACCTTAATGATTATATAATTTATAAGACTGGTATCTTTTCAAAGACTGAGAAATGCTGAAATGTGAGAGAAAAAACCACGTCATTTTCTAAGAATCGGTTCATTTTCCATAACCCTCACTCAGCAGTAGATCTTTCACTTCTCACAGCTAATGCAGAAAAGGCCAGGTCTTTCTCCTTGAGGTTGGACATGGATTTGCTCTCCCCTTCCCCAAGAAGGCTGTAAAATATTAAACTTCTTAATATACTGTACTTCTACAGAAAAAACCTACTATTTACCCTAAATTCTTAAGATTATTTAATTTCTAAGTCCTAAACAGGAGAGGAGCAGACAATGGCATGAAACATTTTACCAACAGTAATATTCTTCCTCCCTCAGCCACCCATCCTGATGTAGTGACTTTAAACAGAGGAAATATGAGGAAGGTAAAGGTAACCTTGAGCCCTTATTTTGATTGGAGTCAGGGTGGCCCTTCAGCAAAAGGGTAATGGCTGAATTGCAAAAATTAGATTTATAAAAATAGGAAAGAGACGTGCAAAGAAAAGACCGGTTGTACTGTTCTCAATTGTCTGGTCAAGCATCAAAAGAGACAGAAATTAAGAGAAATTGAAAAGCAAGATGAGTCCAAATGAATTGTTTTTATCCTCTAATTCATCATTCCCAATTTGGATCAAGGCAAAACGAGGAAGAAACTTGAGACAAGGCTTCAGAGGCCATCTGCAGTCCATCTTGCATTCTGTTTCTGTGAGACAGATGCCAGTAAAGTCTAGAGGAGACTGGTAGTCACTGCTGGTTACTTCCACCTAGTGCTGTGCTGCAGCCCCCCAGAAGCAGCTCTCTGAGGCCAGCATGGCAAAGCAGAGCCTTGAGGGAGCTTCATCACCCCGCGGCGGGAACAACACCTACTGCCACAACCTGCTGTGTCACTGGCATCCCCTGAAGGGGACACTTAGACATTAACAGCTCCAGATAGCCAGCACCCAGCCTTGAGATCTCAGACAAGGCTCAGAGTGATGCAATTCTATTAACTTTTAAAAACTGTCACAAGTAAACCAAGATAAATTGTTGCAGGTCAAGAAGCCCAAAGATACCATTAATAAACAATGGAGGGTTACTGCTATTCAGTAGATGCTGACTGGAATTAAACAACACTGCAGCTACCAAATACAGCTCAGAAGTGTGGCAAGGGCTGGGTGGTGAGGCCAAAAACTATAGTGGGGGGAAGCCCTATCAGGATAGGAAGACCCTGGCTAAGGGAAATATTAACTCTCTCAACAGAGAGTCAGAGAAGATGAAGCACAATACAGTGAAACGAAATAAATTGCTCCAGGTCATGGGGCATGTTTGTGGAAAAGGACCCATAAATACTAACTCTCCATTTTCTGCTTAGCTGTTGAATAATACATCTATATTAAGACACATATGACCAAAAAAAAAGAAAAAAAAAAAAAAAAAAAAAAAAAAAAGGTTTGAGTTCAGAAAATGGAGCAAATGTTTAAAATAAGTGTTAAAAAATGCCTATACACTGAAAAAGATTATCAGAAAATATTTTTCAACTTATCCATGCCTCTCCAGTGTGCAGCTTTTATTTTCTTTACTTAGGCATATAAGAAACTACATTTAAAATAAGTGTTGTAAACACTGTTTTTAGAAAGGTACTTAGATGATTTTACTCATTATTACACTGATATTACAGACAATAGATGTGTCAAGTCCGAAGCAATACCTACAGGCTGGTACACCTGTTTGGAATATTTCTCTTTGCCCTCTTAATCAAATAAATATAATTTCATGGCTACAGTGTCAGTGCTTTAAAAACTTGTTTGTAAAAGAGCAAAGGGAAAAAAAAACCTACTAGAAAGCTCAAAAGTTTTGCAAATGACCCAGAGTTAATTAGAAAAGTCTGCACCCTGGCTAGTTCCCCTTCTCACGTGTCAGCTCTCATTAAATCAAAAAATTCTCCTTTCAAAGTTAACAAACACCATGGTTAACAAAACTGTTAAACTGGGATCAAGTGGGCACATTCCTAGGTTTATATATGATGTCATGCCAAGCAGCCCACAGCTGAACTTGCAAGTAGTATGAATGATTTTTCAATATATTAAGTATCTGATCTAATGCTAATTTTCTCTCTATAGGCTAACTGTGCGGGGAACAGGTGGCCCTGCTTTCAATTACGGAGGGCTAACATGCCAGTGTGAGGCCTGGATTAGTTCACCTTCTCACAGGGAATTTGCCTCGGTTGGGAATGGATTTATTATGGCTTCACACATGGAACGGGGCTCATGTCAGCTGAGGGCAGTGATACATCATATGATTCAAATTAACCTGCTGTGGACTGTTCTGCAGGGCTGATATTGTGTATTAAAATGACGACATTTTTAAAACAGCTTGAAAGAAACCAGGATGGCTGAAGTGCAATGGTTCCAATTTGTTCCAGCTAATCTATCACCTGCTGGAGATATTATTCTAGTGGGTTTCTGGTAGCTGCTATTTTCCAGGTTTCTCCAAATCACTGACCTTGGTAATGGATACAATTGTTGCCTCTGCAAACAATGGGGAAAAAAAGGCTGGAGAGAGTGCCATGGTGCAGTTCTGATTATTGTTCTTTATACCTAAGCCTATATCCTCTACTCTGCCCCTTGTGGTCCCCAAATCATGTGTGGAGGGACTGGCATGACAGAGAAAACCACCAGGTCTCCAGTTCGCACTTTATCTTTCAGTGGGAAACATAATTTCTTAGTTTATTTGGATATTGTCCTCTGCAGAAATGATTTATAAAGATGAAGGACCTCCATTACCTCACATTTAACCCAATGCCTTCCCAAGAAACTGCTGCGGAAAGAGGACTTCAGTATAAAGCATCCATAATTTGGTGTTTAAGTATTTTAAAGCAATTTGGATGAAGCTGTACTTCATAAACATGCTCTTGTATCATTTGCATCTAGAAAGACTACATCAAAGACAGCTTTTATAGGTAAGAAACATGATTTTTAAAAAATCTAGAAGGACTAGAAGGTAAACATGGTAATTTTTCAAAACCTATTAAAACAAGATGGCCATATTTGTTCTTCACATAATGAATTCTATCTAATGCTGAAGTAATAAATAGTTCACTTTTATATATTTAACAAAAATTAGATGTACAATCCAGTAACAGACTGAATATAAAAGATAGAAGGTCAAGTAAAGTGATGTAAATGGAATTTTAAAATTTTTAAATAATTAGTTTCAGTAAAAATAGAAAGAATAGTCATTTACTACACTGTGGGGTTAAAGCTGAGGTCTGTTCCCACAGGCCTGATGATGAATGCTTATTTCTCCTAGGATCCTATTACCTTAAATCTGGAAGAAATATAGTTTTTCTTTAGTTGCCAAAAATGTACAAAATAATCAACTCATGTGGCAAGAAGTGCATTAATGTATCCTGTTATTCTCATTTAATTAGTGGTTTCCAAGTTTAGCTACTTGCTGTAGTTTTTTGATCTCCGAGCTAATATAGACTGACAACCTGGTTTCCTGTGTGGTGAAACCATATGATTTTTTTTGTGGAACACCATCTACTTATCTACTTCAGCTGACAAACTATTTGCAAGGAGTCCTGGTTTTATCTAACACAGCAAATATTGGGAGCCACTTGCAGATTTTTTTTCTGTTAACTCCTCAATAGTATTTTTCATTATAAAATATATGCATATTTGATTCTTATATTAGAAATTTAACCTCACCACACCAACAACATATTTTGAAAGAAAAATGGCATTACAATTAAACCCCTGAACAGTTAAAATTGACACAGAAAACTGCATAGTTATTCCAACTGCTACATACTTTCATCTGCATAGGCACAACTTTGAAAAATGTGCTGACTTTTCAGAACAGTTGATCATCTGTAACCAACAGGCAGCACCTACCAATACAGTCAGTGCATTTCAGCAATTTAATTACTACAGTTATAAACCACATACGCATAAATGACTATGAAAACAAGCACACTATGTCATTAGAAGATAGGTCACTTAGTAGCAGCATTCCTTGCCAGATAGTCACCAAAAAAGAATAGCCTTCAAGGCCTGCAACACAACTCTACTCCAGCAGTGCCTTTATTTATCCAATTTATTAGCTAAGCTGTCTCCCATCACACATACTGTTTGTTGACCTTGCAAGAGCTCTTGGGAGTTTTGCTGAGGTTCTTGTCCTCAAAGAACAACTGCCAGCTGAGCTAGGATCTGGTGGTGTAACACTTTCTCCAGGCCTGCTGACGGCCAAGCTACCTCACCCTGGAAGAAGCTGTGGTTAGGGGACTTCTTGTCCCGCAGGGGAGTTAGTAACTCATTTCCAGTAGCCTGCTGAGGAGCTGTCAGGCTCTTGTAACTCTTTGCATGTGCTGTTCTGATGCAATCGCACGCAGAACGAGCCTTCCATTACTCATCCAACGAAACTTCCATCCCCCAAGGAAGGCTTCTTGGTAAAGGTTAGTTTATTTGAAGAGGATCTCATAGTGGTAACAGCTGAGGTTAAAAAAATCTGCAAGGGACGGTGGAGCTGTTTTGTTGTACTACACTGGCAAACACATCATTAAAGTTCAGAGAAATTACCGCTGAGTCATGTGTAATGATACTTCCAATTAGCAGCAAAAAGATGATGAAAAAAAGCCTTTTGGCTAAGCATAGCTCCTGGAAGAAATCTCTGAAGGTTTAAGTGCTTTGCAAGAATAAATAGATTGAAGGTTATGATACATTAATTTATGGTTTTCCAGTTCCCTGTTCAGCAAAACACTGGAGGGGAGAGATTTAACACCAACGCAAGATACAACTGAACTAGTGAGATCGGGGTGGACACTTACACTGTTTGTGAATATATACTTTGCAAACTGGTGCCAACTTCCATGTTTGCTAGTTTAGCTGGGAACCTGTCCTACTGACAGGACAGCACCTGGGAAACCCTTTCAGGTGTGTAATAAATTAAATACAAAGGCTCTGCAAAAAAACTACAGCGAGAACCTTGAGAGCAGTGGAATGCACCAATGAAGGGTCTGGGAACATGAAAATCTGACAAACACGGGGACAGAAGACATGTAAGAACTGGGGGCAGAAAGATAAAAGAAAACCATTCTGGCAGCAGTATTCAAAAGGTCCCTGATAGTAGGGATCTCAACCTGTCTTGTGCTACTCCCAGTTAAAATGAAATGCCATCATTACCAGCAATTTACATTTTTTTTTTCCTCAAATGGCAGCACAACATGCAGTAGGCCTGAAGATTCAAAGCCCTATTAATCTATCCAAATATGGGTCAATATAACGAAAGCTCTGCATTGTCAATTGGTTTTTAAAGTTTTCCCTAAAATGATGTCTTTAGATAGCACGGAAAACAAAAAAAAGGGTGCAATGATGAGATTGTTCACATACTTTATTGTTTCATTGAAACTTCTGTCTGTATGCAAAAAAAAAAAAAAAGGTTTTTTTCAAGCTACTTAACCACAGTATTCATAGTCAGGGGTCAAATATGTGTGCCTCATTCATTGGTTACTCAGTTTGATGTCTTGGGCTCTGACATTCAGAAGGGATTACTGCTTCACCCAAAGAAAATATGAGCTGTGTTTACCAACCTCAAATTCTTTATTTCAAGTACTTTAGAAAACTAAATTGCATGTTTTAAATTGATAACCTTAATAAAATGAGAAACATTTAATGTCTCATTTAAATTTTATTTAATAATTAAATTTAATTTAAACTTTCACTAGCCACAACTTTCATAGCCTCAATTATTCTACATTGTAATGCAATGATAAATACATACTTCATAAAATAACGAATGCAATTTTCAGGAATTTCTGGTGATCTAGAAATAGAACTTCAAATCATGTTATGTTATGTAATGCTAACAAACCTCTATACTACACCATTTACATTAATTAAAGAAACACAATCTGACTAATTTTAAAATTTTACAGTATCAGCACTTTGGGTGATTGGAATTTCCAGTACCAGGTATCCAGATTTCAAAGAACCCAAGAGAAGATGGCTCAGAAAAATCTTCAGAAACATTATAAAAGCAATCTTTTCTAAACACAACTGCAATAACATTTCAGTTTTCTAGGACTAGAGGCAGGTAGGCTTCATTCAGCTGGAAATTTGACAAATTCAGCCTTTTTTAATGTACTGTGGGAAAATAATTAATAATTAGACCTTAAACCAGGACTGCCCATTCCTCAGTTTTCACTTTCACTTAGGGCAATTGCTGGAGGAAAATTTCACATTATGAGCAAGGAATACAGTACATTTCTGATTATCTGCTTTCATTGAGTAATAGAATAATTAGGGTTGAAAGGGACCTTAATGCTGATCTCCTTCAAACTCCCCTGCCATGGGAAGGGACACCTTCCACTAGATCAGGTTGCTCAGGGCCCCATCCTGTGTCTGTGTGTGCGTATCTAGAAATTACATTAGAAAAGAAAGATTAAAGTGCAGCACTTACCTGGTCCATTAAGGAAGTCTTTAATTTGCACAGTGATAAGAGGTGGTGGAATACCACTTTTAGCATCTACCTCTCCCGCTACTGTCTGTAACCAAATCTTGCAATAATCCAGAGCTTCTGGTAGAGTCTTCCCAGGATCTACAGATGATAATCATCATCGTCAATAATGATATTCCAGGAACAGGATATATTATAAAATGCTACATAAAAAACGGACTAGACAAAATTAAAGAGTTTTAATGCAATATGGTAAATATTGTACCTAATATAACTGGCACTAGATGTATTTGCATCTACAGACAGATGCATGTGTAGAATAATGCCTGTACTCATGGCAAGAGGACAAAACTCCAACTAAAAAAAATTGAGAAAACATGCAAAACTACCAAGTAAGTATATGAGCAAAATACATCAATAAAACAAGATGACTGTAAACAGCACAAAATTTCAGCTTTAATTAATGATTAAGTTATGACACTTAAGGACACATTACGAGAGAATCTGTGCTCAAAACATGCTACTAGATTGTATTGCCATTGCTTGGCAGAGAAAATAATAATGGAAAGGTAAATTATAAAGGCAAACCCCCCAGAATGCTATGAGAGCTCAGGAAAAGAGCATGACAACAGAGCAGCTGTATCATTCCCTTTGGAGCTTTACTCAATAACTAATCAGTAGCTATTCTTGGGTACCACCCTGAAAGGTGTTCCTTTGATCAGTCTGTAATGCTACAAAAGAATATTAAAATTAAATTCATCCAAGGGCTATTCTCGTCTTCATTTTCCATGCTGTCACATATAACAAAAACAGTTGAGTAAAAAGGCTTTCTAATCTTTAAGGAATCATGACCTTCATTATGAGCATTCTCAGTTCTGGCATTATGGCCTTAAGTTATAAATAAGTCATCGTTTATTATTGAGTCTGCTATGTTAATTATTGAATGTCTGTCTCATCCTCAAAGAGATTTTCTTGAAGCTATTCTCTCTTTTTCAGTCAGTTAAAAACTGCTGTAATTGCTTTGAGTTTTGCAGAATTAATTCCTTTCAGGAACAGGATTTACATACTCATTGTTACAGTCAACATATGGTATTGTGGTATCACAGTCATATGTGGACTGGGTATATAAAGTCAGCTTTGGAATTTGTGTTTCTTGACCTTATCATGTGATTCATATAAAACTTGGCACATATGAACCCTTATGTGATTTCAAAGAACCTACTGAAACCAATTGATCATGACTTTAGATCTATATGGAAAAGATCAAAAGTTAGCACATTCTTTTGTTTTTATTTGATCAATTTTCAGGCAATGACTTTACAGCAGTATTTGTACTGTATGGCATATACATTACAGCCTTTTCTTCCCTCTATTCCTGCTACACATTTATAAAGCCAGCTCTCAGCAGTTATTTAAGAGCTGTCACTGCATACAACAGATTTGTGTATTTTCCATGAGAATTTCTACATTTTTACGATTACCCTTTTCTTTTAATTACAATAACCAGAGTGCCAGAGTGGTGTGGCACACTCCCTTTTCTATAACACTGTTTTAGGGAATATCTAGTTGTGTTTGTTATTTTTCTAGTTTACTGAAAATACTATTACTACTACTATGTTACTCATTATCATCATCATCCTCCTCCTCTTTACCACCAAGACACATATTTTTTTCCAAAACACAGATTTGTAGCTGTTCTGAACAAGGATGTTATCTCTGATTTTGATCTATTACATAATGTCTTATTTTGTGCTGGTAGATCATCATAAACAGGTAACATTCTAATGTTTTTCAGAATATACAGTGTAAAGCATTGAAAAAATGACTGTATATTGCTCAGTGAACATCACTGAATTGATTAAATTATCTCTAAATTTCTGTTCCTCTGTAAGTATTAATATAAACATTTAGGTGTACCAGTATGGCACGAAACATTGCAATATGCCATTATTTTGCCATTCTTCTAATTCCTAGAAGAAATCATCACATACTGTATATAGCAACCTATATCTTCCACCAACTTTTTAGAAAATCCACTACATTCTGCTGAAAGTTTATTTTGTAAAATACACTTACAGATAGTCTTATTATCTTAAGATGTGTTTATGTTATTAAATACCTAATAAATATTTCAAAGTTGTAGCTCTTTCAAGCTGAAAATAGCTCTGATGAAAAGAACTTTCACAGCAGAAAATCCCTGCATGACATATTTAATTAACTACACAAACTGCCCTCAGGCCACTGGGAGCTGCAGAACTTAAGCAGAGAACCAAAAAATAAAGCAACCATCAGACTCTCAGGAGATTGGTTTGCTCTGCCACGTCTCCAAGAAGTGCAGCACTGTCATCTCTTCATCACCTGGGGCACTGCCCAACTGGGATGTGTCAATAATAAGGACTGCAAAATTTAGATATTAGGAGCACAACATGAAGAAACCTCGACGCACAAAATTAGCTTAAGTCCAACAAAATACATTACTTTTAACCCAGCACTGGTCTTACTGAGTTCAAGCATTTTTTTTAAGTTCAAATGAAACTAAGCTGATTTTGGAAGCTGGAGTATTGCGTTGACAATTTTGCATGAAAGGTAATAATATCAAAGGGCCACACAAAGAGCCAGCTTGAGTGCTTCCAAGCCCATGGCATAGAGCTAATTTGGAACCTGGGTAACAGACTTGGCTGTCCAGCCAAATATGTCAGTTTTAAGTTTTTTATGTAATGATAAGAAAGACAAAATCCAGAGGTTTCAATATTGATTATGCTTGTGTACCTGAAAAACTTCAGTGAAGCTCCAAATAAAATGTATGAGGATAAGACAAATATATATCTCAAGGGTCAAACAACTACAAGTTGTACATCCCTATTAAAATATCTTCTAAGGTAGAAAACAGCACATGCATTTTCATAGGATCAAGAACCAAAAAAGGAATAAAGCAGTATCAGTCAATCAATCCCTATGCCAAAAGCACAGGAAACAGAGAAGCAATTGAATGAAAAAAAGGAATTTTAGAATGAAAAGTGAGGAATTAATGATGAAAAGAGGTATTAGAAAAAGGACTCTTGTCTCTCAAGGAAATGATGGAGGCATTCAGAATGTTTAAAAATACACTTGACAGAACACTATAAAATATACAATTGGGAACAATTATGCATCAGCAGGGAACTGGTTCTGAATAATGTATTATAATAGGTCATTTCCATTTCCATTTTCTATGATTCTCCCAAAAATCAACACTTAAATTTGCAGTTATTTGTATAAAGAAAATGCTGGAGAAAACCCAGGGGATGCATATATAAGTAAAAGGAGAGGCTAGAATTACTCCACAGCAAGCCAAGAGAGAGAAAATAAAGGATTGAGAGGCGAGGAGCAGTGAAGATGGCCAGAAATTTTATCCTCTACACCATGTGAAAAATTTGTCTGTGGCAGCAAAACAAAAATGGTGAGACAACTATCACAGATCAACAAGACTTTAAATTACAAGACTGTAATTTAAAATCTGTAAGACTGAGAAGGTGAAGCCTTCAATAGATCCACATTTACCTCCCTCTTTCCCCTCTAAAATATTTTTTTTTTAAATCCTCTGGCTATTTTTGAGTTCACCCAAACATCCAGAGCCACTTTAAACCCTTTTGAAATCTAGACCTCAGCTCCAAACTTCACTTTATGAAATATCTTTCTAAACATGATTTGAATTTGCAAGCTTTTGATTTCACTGCTATCCCCTTGGTCTTCTGTTAACAGCAGACAGCAAACCCCAAACTCCCCAAGAGAACAGGGAGTAAGGGGAAAGGAAACGAGGAAGGCGGGAGAAATTTTGCATCTTGAAGATTTCCATTCTCCAAAACGGCTCTTTGTTCCTCTTGGCAGCTGATAGCCTGGCCAGCCAAGGGGGCATAGCCTGTGGGAAAGCTTTGATGGGGGGAGCTCGGGGACCCGTCAGCCCAGGCAGGGGACAGGGCTACCGAGCGCGTGTGCGGGACGGCAGCTTGGCCGGCTCAGCTGGAACGCCACCCAGCCCAAACGAGCACTGCGAAGGGCTTTGATTTCAATGGATGAATCACACTTTGGTCTGCAGTCAATTTTAAAAGCCAGTATGATGCTGCAATCATCTCTGCATTTGAAACTCTCGAGTGGAACGTCTGGTCTTGTTTTCAAAACGGTTTCCACTGGAATTTAAAGAACACAAGTGGAAAAACATTTTTGCTAGCGTACTCACAAGTGCTGTGTCAGGAAGCTCAAAAGTGAGCACTTACAGTAACCTGAGGAATGCACATTCCCAGGCCAATTTGGCTTTATGGGTGGGGGCTGCACTGCTCCCCCCTCATCCACGACTGCAGATGTACTGGACAATAAATATACCCAGAGGGGAACAGGTGACACTCCAGCAGATCTCCCTCAATGCTATGCTAGGAAACAGCCTTAAATCCTCTTTCTGCCATGTAGGAAGCACAGGCTGACAGAGAGGCAGTGAATCAGGCTTCTCGCCAGAGCCAGCCTGTGCTGCTTTGCATGCAAAAGCCTGGAAAGGCTTTCCATTAGATCAGAGGTTACATGTGGTCTTAGCTACTGCATCTGCTCTTCATGGACCCCCTGCCATCAAAGGCGTGGGTGTCAAATAAAATAAAAGAAAATAAAAATCAAGAATAATTCTGGATGGCCTCACAGTGACTGTTTTTTGCAAATGAGCCGTTGGTGGAAGTTGAAGAAATTCCATGCATAACAGATATTTACTGAGAAATTTCTCTGCCTTGAAACAACCAAGCACCACAACCTCCTCTTTGAAAGTAAACAAACAAACAAATAGAAAAAAGATTTTTAAAGAATGCCCAGAGCACAGTGGTCAGGAAATGAGGCAATTTTGTATCTGGATCACATTACCTGAAACAAAGCAAATAAAGATTTAAAAAAAAATATTTATAAAAGCAGCTTATGAGATTACATTAAAAACAATTGCACCCACATTTATTTAAGTAAAAATGGCCAAAACTCTGTTAGCAAAAACCAACAGTTAGCAGATGCCTTTTTGTTAAATGTAGGATAAGCATTTAATGAAAAAGGGTCATTTTACGGTATCTTTCCATCTGTTTTTACAGAACCTCACAAGTAAACTCAAGGAGCAACTAGTCTCTTTAGTGCCACTTATTAAGGAGCTAGAATTTGTTCCATTGATTTATTTACTTTGATTTCAAGTTCCTGTACCTTGCAGTAGTATAATTGCAATCAAGCTGCACAATTACAAAACACAAATGAAGCAGTTCAGCGCAACCATAATAAGACTGAGCTAACATTTCAACAACCTAGTAAGTCTCCTGCTTCTACAAATTGACTTGCCAGTGGACTTGGTTGTAGAGAAGACTGAGGAAGCACAACCATTGGGTCTTGAGCTCCCAGGCAGGCAAATGTTCCCACATCCAGAGACTGGTCTGATGGAAATGTGCACTACTGAGTGCTAATTAATAAACTAAGAATACTCTAGAATACTTTAAAATAGCCTATTTCTTTCTATTTAATTCTTAAGTCCTTATTTCTTAAATGTTTCAAAAATTAAGCTTAAAAAAAAACCCAAAAAAAACCCCACAGCTAGTGCCAGAGGAGCCAAGTTCTTTGGATGAAATTCAGTGTTTCAGCCACTGTACAATGCTCTGTCTCACAAAGGGAGTGATAGTTTAATGTGCAAGATTGTGAATTTTATGCTCTATTCAAATCTAATAACAAAACCCTTGTCCCAAATAAAATACATATGGCTTCATAACAGTATAAAATCTTCATTTCTACATAATGTTCAAAGCAGTAAACCATCATGAAGTAGTAACCCTAAATTCTGTCACCAGCCCTGGACTAACTATTATTCTTTTTAAAATTCATGTTGATAAAATTTAAAGGATAATTTCCCTGTTTTATACAAAGCTTCATAAAATAGACTGTCATCAAATTACCTATTAGAAGCATTTCTAGAGTCTAGAAAATCTTTGTTGACTTACAGCTAAACATATTTCTTAGAAGTACACTGTTGGGAGGTGAGGGATGAAAAAACAACTAGATCCAGACTATTACCAGGATTTCTTTATCCTAAAGCCTTTTGGTGGAACTTATAAACAAAAAATAAGACCTTCCTAATTTCTCAACAGAATTTTGTATTTGCTTCTGCTTTGCAAACATTTGAGGGTTGTGTCAGAACTGTAGATTTTTGTCTTTTATAAAAGCTGTAAGAAATGGCACAGTATTTCACATGACCCAAATCTATGCCTATTGAACAAACAGTACTCGTCTTCAGAAATTAAACACCAAAATTGACAGAAATAATTTTCCAAATGTTTTAAAACATCCCTAAAATACTCTTATGCTGTACATGCTATAGAATGCACAGAATACCTAGAATGATTTTAAATGGGAGAGATTTTATTAGCATATTTTGAATGCAATGGAAATATTTCCTACACAGCTTAACTACATAAATTTAATCATATTAGTTTAAATAATGAGAAAACACCCCCATAAGTTTATCAATACAACTTCATAACAATGTAATTTTACTTTTGCTTGGACAAGTCTCAATTTTTAGTCTGTGATCAAAAGTTGCAATATTATAGGCCTGAATTTTTCAGCTGCTGCTGTGCTGTTGCCTACCTCCATCACAGGATGGAAAGCATACAACATTTTCTCTAGGGCTATGATTTGGTTGGTTGTTCTTTTGTTCTGCTTTCAAGGTGGAATATGCTCCCTTAGTTATTATAATCCAGTCAAAATATACCTTTTAAATTTGGCTTACCTTATCTTCCCCATTCTGTGTGAGATAGTAAAGTTAATTGCATGCATATATATACACACAAGAGCAGTCTTCTGGAGAGGCTAACTGGAAATACGGTTTACAACATCCACTGCAATTTAAACATAAGTTATGCCTTTTTCTCACTCTCCAGTTCTTGATACATAGAGAAATATAGGAATACGGTGTATGTGTATTGTACAGGAGGAGAGTAACTTGGTTCTTTCAAATAAACTTTATATTGTTCTTCATATGGATGACAAATCTCTTTTAGAAAAAAACTATCGGAAAACAGTCAAAATATCAGGGAAAGTTGTTCTGATTGTTGAAATCAGCCACAGCAGCACAAAAAATGCCACGAAGAGCTCCTTGTTCTATACTATATTATATGCAATAGAGTATGTGTAATATATACACACATACACACACACACAAACATATATAGATATATAACACATATAGTTCGTGGCTATTTTCCCTCTAATACATGTTAGAAATTAAAACTAGAAATTTTCAAAACTAACATGTTACTATAGCAGTATGACAACATTAATCCTAAATGATGCAATTACCAGCACAGCAGGTATTCCTAAACAAGAGGCAATAAAAACTTTATACTACCTCTTTTGCTGAGTGAATTAGTGTGCAACTTGAAGCGTGCCTTAATTTTATTAATGTATTAATACATTTAGGATGGTATCTTTGAGAGGGCACCCCCCTCTCAAACTTTTTTGAAAAGAGTAAAGCTGCTTTGGCAGCAAGCACAGGATTCTGTGTGCTACACAAGGAAGGTACTTATTTACTGCCCACAAAGGCAGCAGGATGAGACCAGGACTTCACATAATGTCTGAGGACTGAGTCCTACCTCCACATTTTTTTACATTCACCTGACATGGAGAAATAAAGCCAAAGAAAAGGGCAAAGCCCGTGTATGTTTAATCTTTGGTCTTCCAATTGAGCAGCCTATGGTGAATGAGGAGCTCCTCAGGCTGTATGTTCCTACTACCTTTAGTATCTAGACTTCTTGCCATCCTTCTGTGCTTTCTGATGCCCTTTCAATTTATAAGAAGACTTTATTACATTCAGAATTGCTGCCATAGGCATGGAGACGGTGAAATACTTCAGGAGTTAATTGTAGAAGCAGAATGGACAGAACTTGCCCAGTTCATTGGTGGTGGCTCCTTGAAAGCCTCAGACATCAGAAATTAAGAAGTCCTATTGCATCTTTCCAAAGCATTAACTTAATGAGGATGTCATCTCAGACACACTCCAAGCTTCCTTCAGGCTTTGCTTTGTGAATTTTCTTCATATTACTGGCTGCAATGACCACATTTTACATAGTATTTAAGAAATACACACAAGAATCTAGAGTAAATCTAATTCATGACACAGATGTGTTTCGTTCAAGGCAGGACAGAACATGAACAGCAAAGAAAGATGAAAACAGAAGAAGGATTAATAAAATACAGCAGAGAACAAATCACCCTGTTTTAAGTATCTTCTCTTCCACTGCCTAATCTTTCTCACTGTTTAATCCCTCTTAAAAGTTCCACTACGATTCACATTTCTGAGAACAGCTGAGATTGCAATTTTAGTCTTTTGCATAAGCACATTATTTTAATACTGATTTTCAAAAGATACAATCTCATTCAGCAGATTTGGTAAAGCTGCACAGAAGAGCATACAACTTCTTACAACTGCTGTGCTGGGAATACTGTCAGGGAAAAACTAGCAATACTTACAGCTCTCATTCAGAAAAGAATTAGAAACTCTGTATAATTCTGGATGTATGTTCCATATGTTCTGGAACTCTGCAAACTCATTTACACTTTTTGGGGTAGCAATCCATAAAGATATATCTCATTAAATCATTATACCCCATACTGACTACTTGACAAGTGAAATGCAGTCATTTGATTTCTCTCTTCAACAGTACAGATAAGGCAGAAAAAGAGTATTTCAGAATATTTTCTACTGAACAGATATTTTGACATCACTCATTATAAACTTCGCATAAGGATTTTTTTTTAAAGGGGCATTTTTAAGGAGATGGAATTTACTGCAAAGCCCTTTTGCTCAATTGAATGAAAACTTAAAATACATTACATCACTTGATGCTGTTTGAAAGATCAATTTAGCTTTTACAGCTTATGTCCAAAACACCAGGTGCTTCTACAGTGTTTATATTTACATTTTATTGGTAGACTAGAGTAGGAAAATATTGTGACATTCAGTCATAAATAATGCTCTTTATAAAAACTACTTTGGCTTACTTCCTTAGAAAAGTCTGAGAAGTTACAGCAATGCAACAATCTCTGTCACAATCTGGTAATGAGAAAGCAATACTAAAAAACAGGAAGGACTGGCTGCTGAAAGGTTAGATCTTAATTAATTTCAAACATTTTACACACTTAACTTGACTCAGCTGTGAGGTATAATCCTAAAAATATGTATATTTAGCGATTGATATTCAAAGATGTCCTGAAGTTCTCTCAGCTGTTTTCCACCACCCTCTGTAACTTTGAGACGCGCAATCGTTTTCACAGTTATAACCAGGGCTGGATATTAAATGCTCTTACCTGTACACTTGTAGTCTGAGGCGACTCCTTTAAGGCCAGCATCGAACACCGAGATTTCTACTTTTTGCTTCCTGTGGTGGCAGCTGAGGAGCACAGAGGGCTGTGACACAACCAGGTAGAGAAATGGCTGTAGCTCGACGTCCCCAGTCCCCCTGCGCCCAGGCTGCCGTACAATGGTGATGCCCAGGGCTTGTCGAGCAGATGATCTCGTGGAAGCGTGCAGACTTTCCAGGGACAAAAGACCCGTTTTTCTCCCAGCAGACAGGGGAGGGTTACTGTTCAATAGATCATCTGCTGTGACAGAAGAGATGCATGGCTGACTGGGCTTCTTGGTATCATGGCTGCTGCCTGAGACTGCTTCTGGGAGGTTCAAAGAGCTTTTACTTATCTTCTCACTGTCCTTCTGGTCTTGCACTGATTTCGATTTAGGTGAGGCAGTGCATGAGTACGTCATCAATGAGATTCGACTTGCTGTAACAAAAATGTCAAAGGGAATGAAGTTGAGATTCTTCACGATGGAAGACTGGCGGGAAGGACGGGCAATGCGGTGCTGGCTGGTGCCACTGTGCTGCTCGATCTGAATGATTCTGATCTTGACACTGTCGCTGCCAATTCCACTGTCCTGTGCCCCGCTGTAACGGGAAGAAGTCTCAACTCCATCAGCCACATCCATCTTCTGCTCCTGCTTGGAAACCTGCGAAGGAAAATGTTATATTAACTTCTGATAGCCATATCCCAACTATTTCCATTTCAGTCACAGCAAAGTATCCCTACATAAACATGATGTCAAAAAAAAAGAGAACTATAAAAAAAAGAAAATCTGCCAAGTTAACACATTAATCACTCATAAAAACACAGCAGGTGTCTCTTCCAATGAAATGATGACTCACAATAGCTGAAGAGCCAAAAAAATGTGAAAGAGAGAAAAAAAAGCAAGCAGTAAGGATTTCTAGGCTTAGAAAACATTTTTAAAAAATAAATTATTCATTAAAAAACTAAAGAATTTATAAGAAATTTATGGATTAATATAAACCCATATATCTATTAAATAATGTATTGTAAGTAAAACCCTAGTTAAAATTGTCTTCCAATTTTGAGCACTGATGCTCAAAAAAGTCACCTTTGACACTAAAATTTTGTACTGTGATTAGATGAAATAGAACATAATAATAATAATCCACTACACAATTATAAAAAGACTAAATGGAAATTCTAAACTGAAATGTTTAAAAAAACATATTCTAGAAAAAATATTTTTCTTAAGACTCATGGAAGGCAGCTGCCTGATAGAAAATACCAAAGGTAAAGGACACATCAGGAATATCTAAAGACTATCTCAGTGATGGATATGAGTTCTTAGCTTACCAAGGCCACATAGGGTATTGGCTGTGACATTCATAAGGTTTCACATGAGAAATCACTGCATATAGAAATATTTCAAAAAGAAAACATACACCACTGACAAACAAACAAAAAATAAAAAATAAAAATAAAAAGTTGCAAGGCTGTGTCTAAAGACCTTATAGTCTCAGCTCAAGAGACAGAGATATTCCAAGAAGTACTTCAGGACAAACCACTTTAACACTGCTCATGAAACAACTAGAAATCCTATCAAAAACTTGAGGACAAGGTGGGGAGCATATACTAAAATATGAGGGAAAAATAAAAAATCTGCAAAAATTCAATAATAATTGATGTATGACTAATTCTTCAGATTCATATGAAGGTTAGAGTCATACATTCACCGTGTAGAGCTTTCACAGCCTAACTAACACTTCCATCTGTGCTGCTGCAGCAGAGTTTCTGCTTTGCTCTGTACAGGAGCTAACACACAAAACGCCCAAATCAGTCAGATTCGTAACCCATCTAGCCCAGTACACTGTTTTGAGAACATCAGAAGGAAACTCTGTTAAGAAATACCAGAAACTCTATCCACTACCTGCAGTCTGCTCCTCTCCTCCTGCCCAGTCATCTACAGCTGCTGCATGTAGGATGCCAGGGGTACATGTTTGTATGGTCATTTTAGTAACCATTTCTGGGCTTCTTGTCCATTAATTCATCCACTTCCTTTCTGAACACACTGACAATGTCTCTTCTCCACAACCTTCATGGGCAACAAGCTCCAATTAAAAAAAAAACAAACAACAAACTGCTTGAAACCATCTCCTCCTAGTGACATTGCTTTCTCCCAATCTTTTGTAGCAGATGAATTGTTCAGGTCCACATTCAGCTTTATTGGTGTTGTTATGACTACGATCAAGACACCCCTCAGCCTTCTTCTCTTCAGATATGGAAATCCCAGCCTTTTTAGCCTCTCCTCACAAAAAAGGTGCTGCGGCCCCTTCAGTCTTCATAGTCTTCCTTCTCTACTTCTGTAACTTCGCTATGGCCTTCTTGAGTACTCGATAAAGCACCCAAGAAGTGGAGCCACTACAGTTCTCTATAAAAGTGAAATGTTGCCTTCTGTCTTGTTCTTCATCTCCATCCAGATGTCCAGTATTTAGTAGGGTTTTTTTGGCTGACACTGCACATTGACTCAATGATTTAATTTCTTCATTGCAGGACCTATTTCAATAATTTCTTCTTATCTTCTCCACCCAAATGAATCTTCAAAAAGTGAAATATGAACTAGGGCAAACAATACCTTAACTTCCTCTTCAAAAGAGAATAATGAATTAAAAATAAGTAGTTCATCAGCAACTTAATTACAGGAATGAAGGGCAGTGAATTACTCAATTTCTTCAAAGTTCTGTGGTCTTTATGCGGCCATGTATTAGATTCTACATATACTGCAAGAATTGGGTAATGAGGGAGGTAAAGAAAAGCAGGCTTTTAAACCTTCCTTTATAATGTGCTTTATGGAACAAAGGGAGCAATCCCTTCTCCTTTTCTTGAAAGGAATGAACATACTAGAAAAAGTATTACAGAGGAAATCCTAAAACAGAAACATTAACTAGCTGAGATTTTCTTTGAAAAGGTTTTTGCCAGCTCTGGTTACAATCTTTTCAGATTCACTCATGTACATATTTTTCAAATAACCAATAAAATTCTTTGCGGCTGTTTTCTATGGCAGACTCATATCACTGACTTGTAAATGTGATATCACTTTTAATGCTGCCTCTGTAAAAATAACTGGAGACCATTTTAATGAATCACTACATTGTGAGCCAAGAAATCCTCATTCTTCCTGATACCCTAGCAAAGTTAGGCTATTTACACCTCAGCCTCTTTGCCTGGTAAACTATAAAGTGCTTCACCCATATCTGGCACTGATGGCACTTTGAAAATTGGTACAGATGGTTTCATTGCTCATGTATGGAGGGCAAGCAGAAAGAAAGCATGGACCTGAGAAAAAATCTTGCCATATAATTTCATGGAAATGCTGCCTGTAATTAAGCTGAGGGCATATGCTGCTAAACCCAGCAATTTTTAATTGTTACACAGACATCAGTTGAGTCGGATGAAAAATGTTTTCAGAAAGCACGATTCAGTGGTGAATGATACTCTTATGGTTACTATATGATATTTTCTTGTTCTTCTCTATGCAGCAGAAATTTCTGCAGCTACCTGACATTTAGGTTATGCATGACTTAGCCAAAGGAAATGAAAATACTGTGTCATCCACTAAGTGACAACCTTCTGGGGAGAAAAGCATTGACAAAGTGGAGGAAGAAATCACAGCACTTCTGGTTTCTGGATGGATTCTCTCTTCTCACACCTAAACAGATTTGAGTTGAAGCCCACTTCTCTTCCTCTGCCTCTTTTTATCATTAAGTTTTTATTAAATGTTCTGGTTTATGCAAAGCATCTCTAGGAAGGTAGAAAGTAGCTCTGCCTCCATCCCCAGCCAGACTATATGTTCTCTGTACAGACTGCTGCAAGGGTGCTAATTGGTCCCAACTGCTGAGTTTCCTGTTTTGCGGACATTCAACTACAGAAACTCCACTGAGTCCCCAAATCAATTCATGCAGGTCACAGAACAGCACTCAGAAGGCAATTTCTGCTCAGTATTAAGCAGTATGGAATATGAACCAGTGCCCAAAAGGTGAAAGACACCATATCCTATTACGGCTTTCCACGCCACCCGGTTCCACAATGAAACTTTGACTTGTGTATGGTCTTACCACATATATTATAAAGGTTGAAACACCTGAATAATGATTTGCAAGACAGCTGTACATAACACAGCTGGGTACAAAATAAAAGCGCAGAAGTATCACTGGAACTTCTTGCATCAATTTCAGCTCAGTAGAACATCAAGCCTTCCAACAATGTTTCAAAGTAAACCTGAAGATATGCCTAGTAATAAACTTGGGAAGCATTTAGGTATTCTTTTAATGGGATAAGAAGATGAGAAGGAACGTGTCTCAGTATAACAACTCCAAAAAGATTCTTTGCTGTATTATGGAATAAATGGGCCAATACTTTAAAGATGTCAAGAACAGCAATATCATCTTGCTGTTAGCAAATGTAATAGTAACATTTATCATTGGGCTGTATAATATCAATTCTCTTACTCTTTACATAACCCATTTAAAAGGAACAATAAAAGTTTTCTTTAATTAGCTACTGGTGTGCATTAACATGATCATGATTAAACCATAAAAACCAACCGTACATTACTCTGGTCCCCTCTCCCATGTGTTTTAAATTATTTTACTTGAAAATGTACTTTGAGTCCCTTTTAAAAGTTCGACCTTCTGCTTTCAGAGAATTAAATGCATATTACTATAGTGGAGAAGATAATGTTTCAGACCTCCAGGCATATATTAAACACACTGGCAGCACATTAGACAAAATGCTTTACTTATTAGATACTTCCTATTCTAAACAGTGTCATCAAAGGCTAAAAACAAAATCCATATAAAAGCTGCACAATGCTTCCACACAGAACCTGTGCCAAAATCCCTGTACTTTCCAGCTAATGAGGAAAGGATGTGTACTCTTAACATATGAATGTAAGATTTTCCAAGCATTCACTTTAGGAAACAGGACTATTGATTCCACATGGCTTATGTTAAATGAAACTGTATTGGTAAAATAACCTTTAAGATATTTGGCATGATAACTATAATTAAACAGTATTCAAAGGAATAAAACAAAAGGGAATTTGGTTCCACAATAGCTAATTAAAATAAAATGAAAAAACACAGCATGTCATCTATCAAGATAAATTGTTATTGTTTAAGAACTATTTAAATACTGTTAAAATATACTTTTAGATAAAATCTGAAAGGACTGGAAAAATATTTGTGGTTTAAAAATGGATAGTTTGGTGAAGAAAAAAGTATAGGATGCTGAAATTTTAAGCTGAGATAATAGCTTTAAAGCTCTGAGCATAACCAGATGGTACTTAAATCAGAGTATTCTACAGTTTCACTGTCAGAATAAGTTGCAATATGGAAAGGTTTTCAATAACTAGAAAAAACATATCAAGATGATAGTTTACTTCTAAGATCACTTCAGTGCCTTTTCTTGTCCTTTCTCAGTTATATATCCTACCAATACTATACACCATAGAAAAGGTGTTGAAAGCTACACTAGTAGCTGGGGAGCTGTGGTTAATTCTTCCTTTTCATGTGTTGAGACAGGTAACTTGACTAGCTTAACCTCTTGAGTTCACTAGGGCATATTGCACATATATCTATCAAGAGAAAGGGCATGGAAATGGCATGTCCTGTAGAACACACACAGATAAGTACATCATAAAATCAAGAATCAATAAATAGATTTGCTTTCCAACATTGGCAAGTATTCCCATCTAAGGTCACTGCAATTTTAACTAGATAGGTCTTATTTATTTTCCATTTCTGATTACAGTACTTAGATGGTAGTGACGTCTTCAAGATTTTCACTCCATAAAGAGCAGGAATAAAATCATCAAAGTAAACACACAACCTAATACTTCAGACCAACAATGAACACATTTTTGAAATCAAAGAGAAGCGTTTTACAACAACTGGCACAACTGACATGTCATATTTCTTAATCTCTCAAGAATTTTCACCAATAACAATTTAAGGATGTGCAAATTTTACTATAAACATTTTTATGTTATTTTTCTGGTACTTCACAGAATAATTCTTTAATTAATAGAATAACTGTAAGCAATATAATCTTTGGAAGTGCAGCCGCTCTAGAGGAAAAGCATCTACATCTGCATATTTTTTCCAGCTTCTCATATTAATTATGGTCATATAATGACACTATTGAAGTAAAATTTCCAGTCATTTCTTAACTCTGATCAAAACCCTTCAGCCAATCATGAGCTCATGCTTCACATTACATAAGTTATGGAAAGACTCACAAGTGTGAAACCACAAAATCAAAGTGCCAATCACATCTGCTCCATCAATGTTGTATGTGACCTAGTTTTATTCCTTTTACTAAAAAGTATCAATATTTACATAGAAATAAAAATTTTGCCTACTGGACAAAATGAGTTACAGAAAAAGAATATTCTCTGGTTTTTTTTTCTGTTGTGCTTAAACTGGAAAAGATTACAAAGATACAAAGATTACAAAGATAACACTGGATAATTTCTTCCTTTGTACAAAGTACTTCATCTACTGCATTGAGAAGTTTCCAATGGTTTAGAAATTTAGTTAATATATCATTGTTATCTAATGCACCTTTGCTTACCACATTGCACTACCGAACACTCAAAAAAATAATTTTATTACGTTTTGCATATAAGTTAAATGATTGAATTTAATTCTGACCATTAGCAAAATTATTTTGCAAATTGACATATTAATTTCACATGGAAAATATAATGAACGACACGCACACAAACACATTTGACTTTTAAATTTTGGCCTCCATTCTAATAAAGTTTCGAATTAAAACTCCAGTCCTACTATTAAATCTAGACACATTGCTTCTACTTGTATCAATCCAACTGCAGGAAGAGTCCTTTCTAACATGAACCTAAAGTTGTCCTCCAAAAGGGAACTATTAAATCAAGCCAAAATGAGGCAACAAAAATAACAGACATGTCTGAACTAGTTTATTTCATGAAAGTCAAATGGGGTTTTTTTTCCTCTAAGGGGTTTTATTTTTAAGCAGAATTTGTTGCAAAACAAATTATGCCAATTTAAAGTGTAATTATGTATATGAGCTTCTGGACCTACAGAATTACTTCAGATGGGAATTGTAGTTTTCACAATAGAGCAGGAATTTCATGTGAATTATGATGGCAAAGAGCAGTACAAACTCAGCTTCTTTGTGCAATGTTTTCCCAGCTCTTCATAATTAAAGTAAGAAGCTACATTCTGTTAAACACTGATGCAAGTATTCATAAATCAAAGCTGTGTTAAATGTTCCAATTGTAACATGGATGTCCAAGTGCTAAATCCTTTCTAATGCCAACAAAATTTTGATTTTTCATCTTAATACAAACAATATGTTTATTTTGCTACCCTATGAAGGCCACTAAGAAACTTATGTTCACTTTTTTTCTTTCCAAATAAAGGCTTTCAATCAAATAGACCATGCTGAAATTTGGCAGAGTTCTTTTTTCCACATTTTTTCATTAATATTTTTATTACAAGCATTAACTTTCTTGGTGTTATTCTTCAAATTTAAATTCAGATTTTAACTTAATATCTTTGCTTTTACACAAAAAGTATTGGCTTAAAACACACATTTATTTTAGACATGGTATGGGTTTGCTCAACTTTGCAGACTTTTTCTGATTTTATTTTATGTTTCTTTTTGGTTTTGTTTTGCTTGTTTTGGTTTTTGCTTTTGTTTTGCGTGTGGGGTTGGTTTTTTGGGGGAGGGCAGGGGTCATTTTTTCGGGGCTTTTTTCTGTTTAAAGCAAGGAAACAGCATCTTTCCATGAGAGTCTTCTTGCATATTTCATTTAGACATTTTCAAAAGCAATAGTTGAAACTTCACCTTGATTTTGCACATGCACATACATTCAGGACAACCACGGGATCAGGCCCAGCCAGCAGAGGTTTAGGAAAGACCTAAACCAAGGTGATCTCCTTTCCTGACTAGGCGACCTGCCTAGCTGATGTAGTGTAACTGGACAAAGAAAACAAAAACCCAGCCTCAAGCTGTGCCAGAGGAGGTTAAGTTTGGACATCAGGAAGAATTTCTCCACTGAAACTGTGCGTAAGCATTGGAATGGGCTGCCTAGGGAAAGGGTGGAGTGACCAGCCCTGAAGGTGTTCAAGAAACAACTGGATGTGGCACTTAGCACCAGGATTTAGTTGCCTTGGTGAGGCTTGGTCAAAGGTTGGACTCCATGACCTTCACCTTGGAGGTCTTTTCCTACCTTAATGATTCTACAATTCTAGGACATGCTCTAAAATTTCAGTATGAAGATTTCAGTATCAGACTGAAATTTTAATTTTACCAGTCTCAGTTTTGGATCACATTTTCATGCAGTTTAAATAATTTAATTATATTCAATATGGAAATATTAGAAATATCATTCACTGTTATGACTTCCAAACATGAGAAATTTAACAAATTTATTTACTCCAATTGGAGCAAACTTGAATATTCTTCTATTGACTAATATTTAAAATCCTGTAAAATAAATTAAAAGATGCAGCAGGAAAATATCTGGCAATAATTCAAAGTACAATTCACCAAAGCCTCAAATTTAGGCATCATTTTCTAAGAGAGGATGAATGAATGTGTCAACAATAAAAAGTCATTAATAATGACTATAATTACTATAATGTGATAAAGCAACTTTGTACTCGACTTCCATAACACAGAATCTATCTTCAGCCTCTTAAATGAGTAACTGTGCAGTTAAATGAACTATTCCCAGGATCAAATGATATAATCATTTTCTTCATATATATTAGAGACTTTATCCATTTTGAGCATTTTAAAGGCAATTAAAATAACTCAATCCACAGCAGATTAGAAGATTCCACGTACAGATGCTGCCTAACTAAACAAACTTCATTCTACATTATTTCCAGTAATGTAACTCAGACTGAGTCAGCCTACATGCCACGAACAGGAAAATCCACAGTGCAGGAGTCTCCAGTGAGAAATATCCAACTGCTGGCACACTACTGCTCACTGAAACATGTGCTGGGATCTCGAGTGCCTTAGGTTTTAAAGCTGCTAAACATTTGGATATTGTCTATCAGTACTTTACTGCATTTTTTTTTCCCAAGGTAACTACATCTCACCTGTATCAACTTGTACCTGAACTGATCTTTGACTAAACCATGTTTCAATTTGTTGAGAATATTTTAAAGACTACCTGAAGAAGTAAAGCACATGAAAAGGCATGCAAACTAAACTTTACAAAATTAGGAATTCCAGAATATGTTTTTTTTGGTAACAAGGCCATGACAAAATATCCCCATTTTTAGCAAGTTGTTTGTCTCAGCCTTGGTGTACAATTCCATGCCAGACGGAATTTGTGCCTCCTCGTTTGTGCCTTATATGACAGTAAAACAGCCAGTTCAAGGTCTTGAAACATCCAACAAAAATAATCCCAGGAAGAAGAAAACAACAAGCCAACCAACCAAAAAACCTGAGAAAAAATGTACTTGTTTTTTTGGCCTGTTCTGTTTCCTTCACTGGTTCATTGTACAATACAAAGCAGTGAAGGAAAAGGACAGACCATGGTAGCTCATCTTGGATTAACTTAAACCTCAAAACTGCATTCTAAATCATGCCCATGGAATTTTTAAAAAACAATTAAAAGAAAGAAAACAATCATGGCATTGGAGCAGGAATGAAAGGTCCAAAAGAGAACCTCTGGAAGCCTCCAGGGTGGGTGACACATGGAGCAGCATCTTCGGGCTTCTCCGACTGATCAGGACCGGCAGCTGTGCAGCCCCCCTCAGTCTGCTGCTGATGAGAGACTGCTCCAAAGCACCCAGCACGTGAATTATGCTGAGATTTGACTTTATACCTCACTGGAAAACCAATGGAGAACTACTGAGAAACACATTCTGCAGCAGGCTGACATTTTCAAAGCGTGCACCGCAGTGCTATGATTCCACTGGAGCCATTCAAATTGTGGGATGGTAACCACATTGAATTCCAATAGTAGGCCCAGACACAAACAGTTTACAGAGTTTACTTATTAAAGAAAAACACTTCTGATCTTTACATGCTTCTATAGGGTATTACTACAATGTACTATAATAAAGATGCAAAAAGACTGTACATGTTACTGAATATTGTTTACATATACTGTTTTTCCATAAAAATGTTTTTGCAACTTTAGGCCACGAAGTTCCTTTTGGTTCACTAACAACTACTGTTTTTTTGGTTTTGTTTTGTTTTTCTTTGTTGTTGAGTATTATTACAATACTTTCCTAAGAATTATTCTAAGTATAACTTTTTAACTGGCCATAAATTCATTTGCTGTGGTGGGCTTGCTCACTGACATACCTGGGAAATGACCCAATGAAGCACTCAACCAAGACCAGTCTACTCAGAAATTACATTGCATAACAGTGATTTAATAGAAATATGAAGGGTAAAACTTCCAGATGTTCAAGGTATAATGAATCTTGTGTGGAGAAGGCATTACTGCCTTTATAACCAACTTTATCAAGAGAATGTAGAACGGTTATGTGCCCATTTCCTACTGAAAAAATAATAGTTTGGCAGATCATTTATTAGTGATTCTGAATCTCTCATTTTCTTTTCCTGTTTTGGAAGCCAAAGAATCAGCCAAGAAGGATGATCTGTAAAGACCAGATACCCTATCCTAGCAAAAAAGCAAAAAAGTCATACAAGCTACTGCAGGGAAACAGGTGAACCAATGCAAATGCACAAACCTAATTATCCTTGTAGCTCTGTGAAGAAAAAAATGCCCAACTTTCAAAAATAATGTCTTAAATCACTGATCTTCAGAAAAATATCAGTTTTATGAAACTTGTAGACAGGATCCCTACTCAGTAAAGCTAACAGATTTTGAGTTTTAGGGATTCTCTAATTCAAACAGCTCTCCAATAGTCTGAAATAATTGTCACTGCTAATTTCTGAGAATATTTTACTTTACTAAGTCATTATTCCTCCAGTGTTTTGATGGAGAAAGTTAAAACTAGTGGAAACCTTTACTTAGGATGAGTCAAGAATGAAGCTTCCAATCTTGATTCATACAATGAGTCACAGGTAATCTGGGGGGAAGGTACATTCTCAGTGAAATGAAGAGCGGGAAATACTGCCTAGGAGCATGCACTGAGGAAAAAAAGAGCTAATATGTAAGATTATTAAGCAAACCCATTAAACACAGCAGAAACACTGAAGCAGTATACTATGTATAAACAACTGAGAACTTTAAAATGTCTTCTCTCTAAAAAGGTATTGGCAGCCAATTATCTGCAGAGATAAGTTCAGGGAAATTAGAAATAGCTGCAAATATGAATTTCATTCAGTACATGTTATTAGCATCATATGCATAACTCATAATAACCTTTTATCACAATTATAATCTATGATTTCACCATTTGATATAGCAACCAGTAACTCAATCAGAGTGCAGCTAGCTGTAAAAATGGAAGTATTGCCCTGCTCTTTAATCTCCTCCATACTCATGAGAAACACTCTGCAATTTAAGTCAGTGTGACAACTACCTCTTTTATCTAAATGAGAATACCAGATTGTATCAAACTTACAAAGCCACAGACCCTATGCATGTACTCTGTAGCCCTGCCACCAAAGCATGACACTGCATTGAAATTAGTTCACTGTAATTTCACTAGATTGGCTGTTGTGATAGGTGCCAGAATACATCGAAGGTATCAAAAAGAAATTAAATAAAGTTAGGCTCTTTATTGTTCTTCCACTCTGAACACTGTGTTCATGAAGAAACACTACTACTTTCTCTGTCCCACTCAAAAAAAAATTCAGTGCAATATTCAAATGTTCAAGACAAGTGGAAAATCATTATTACTGACACAAGTGAACGTCCCTGCAAGCAAGACACAGAAAAAAATGAATTGTTTGGACTCAGAACTCAGAAGCCCACACAATGCCAGAAATTAATGTTGATGACCAGGGAAAGGATATTAACATTCAGAAACTATTGTCTACCTATGGAATCCTCAACTAAAGTATAAAGTTCAAATTATACTCTTCCATTCAAAATAGTTTTAATTCAGGTATACCAAAATTCTAGTTTAAATTCAGGTATCTCAAAATTCTTCTAGCATAACTATGGATGCAACTTGTGCAGCATTGCAAAGGGATGAATAAAACTGCAAAGCAATTAAAAATGTTTAAATGCACCACTTGCTTAGATTTTAAGTGTAAAACTAAATTGTGCATTTCTAAAAATTCCAAGCTAACACAGAACTCAGATCTTCTGTCATGAGAGGGTTTTGCTGTGTTAAACCTCTGTGTGTTCATCCACCTACATGCTTACATCCTTTTGAGTAAACCTCACGTGTTTTGCCTTCATGTCTGCCAATGGACTCTTCCTCCTTTAGTTCAGTGTGAATTTACTTCATCCCTAAATCTCTTTTTTTCTTCTTTTTTGATTGAAAAGTAAGATTTCTGCTTTGAAGATTGTTAAAAACCCCCACATCCATTTCCCCAATATAAGAACCACATCTAGGTTTCCACTGGAATGAGAACGTTTGCTCATATGAAGTACCAAGAAGTACTGCACAGTCCTTCAAAAAGATACCTCCCCACTGATTTTGGCAACAAAATCAAATGATGAGACAAAGCTTCCTAAGAACGGAAACAGGGTATGGCAGTGACTCAAGATACTGGCAAGGACTTTATTTTGCTAGTGTCCGTGAGCTAACCAAAATATCTGTTATTTTCAGGAAAACATCCGACAAGTGGCTATGTGGGAAACCAAGTACTGGTAAAACTACCAGGAAAATGATGCAAGTATTATTCAGCTATTCCAGCAAAGGGTTTTTATTGGCATTCTCAAAAAGTTACACTTTTGGCACTCTCTCTGACACTATTGAGCTACTAGATTATGTTTAAAACATATGAACAGCTCAATGATAAATATTATCAGAAGACTTTAATGTCCTATACATTTCAAATGATTTAGCCATTCTACAAATTTTAACAACTCCAATTAAATCTTATTATCTAAGTGGATTAGATTAATCTGTGGAACAATATTTACTAAGAAAATGGAGTTATGCATGGTACAAATTTTCTCCATCAACTCAATGCACATGTGTGTCTTAAATGTGCTAACTTTTTTTTACATGTCTTCATGTTTCTGTAAAATTTCAAAAATCAACAAATTAATTTGTACATCTTCCTTTGACATGTCAAAGTTTCAGGCCCTTAATATCAGCAGAAATAGAAAATGTATGCCACCTTACAATTAAACATTCACCATCCTACAAAGCTGCTGCTACAGAACACAGATTTATAGATTTAGATGAAACTGATTCGGATGCCGTTCTATCACTAAGGTATAATGAATAAAACCTTCTGATGATAGATGGGCTTTCTTTCTTTTAGTTTTAATATTATAGTTATAAAAATACTAAACTATAAAATATAGCTAATTCTGCTCAGGATACAACTGCTTGTAAATGGTGTGAGGATACTGCTGCAGTGCCAACTCGTGCAAATTAATTTCACAGGAATGAGGAATCACTTAACTCTGTCAATAGCACAGCCTGGACCCCCTGGACAACTTTGATCCATTTGATGTCATTTACATAAACGGCTATGCTCTTTTATGCTTAAACTCACTACTAATTAAAATAAAATTTATTCACATATATACTTTTCAAACAGTATGAAAAACTCATTAATTTCTGAAAGAACAGAAAAATGAATTTGTGAAGAAATAGCTATTTTTGTTTCCTGACAAAATCTCAGGCATGAATAATGGAATGTATTATTCTACTAGACACAGATGATACAACATTACCTGAATCTGAAAACAGACTATAGATGGCCGGAAAATTTGAAAAATTAGGATAGCAGCCAATATATTTGCCAGCAGTACACTCAGAAAATTCTGCCTCCTTGCCTAATAAACAGTGGAAAAAAAATAGTACTGAAGTGGAATTCTGTCCTAAAGAAAGTCAATATGAAACTAAGCAGCGTATTTATCCCTAGGTGATCACAAGCCACACAAGTGACAGGAGAGCAAGTAATGCCTACAGAACAATGGCTTTCGCTCAGTGGCAGTACCTGTTTTGGGTGGTCACCATGCATTTCCTGTGTTTTTTACAAAAGAGATTAAAAATTAATTAATACTGAGAGTTCTGCTTTCTAATTTGGCTGAGAACATGAAATACTACCTACTGTTTGAGAAAGACTGACACACAGGGTGACTGTATTAGTTTTATTTACTTCCAAAAATAGGTTAAAAGGCATGGAAAAAACTGTTTCTTGTCAGAGATTGACAGGAAAAAAAGTAAGGATTCTTCTCTTGAAACAGGGAATTTCAAATCTAAATTGCTCACTGCCCACTGGCTACACCTTCAATTAATTCTTTACTGGCTTCTATCCTTTCCCTTTATATTTCTCATCTTTCTCTCTAAGGAAGAAAAAACCCCAAAACTTATTTTGCTTTAAAATGAAGGAAATCCACGTGTTTATAATTCCTGTCAAGGCTCAAGTTTTCCACACTGCCCTAGCAGGTGATGTTCCATGCAGGATAGAAACCGTAACTGGTGCTGTCTAAAGGTAATGTTGCCACAGCATCAAACACTTCTGTGTACAAGCTTTAGATGACTCAAAGGAGAAGATTAGTGGAGATCAAAGCATGCAGGGCCCTCAGTCTCACATCGTGTGACCCAACACTGCAACTTTCCTCTCCTCGTCAGAAGCTTTAGCACATCATCACTGTGACACATCCAATGTCCACAGTGTGAGAAAGTCCAAGCACGTGTTCTCTCACACTTCTCTTCAGGGTGAGCCTGAGCCACTGTCTTGCCTTCAGTGATTTTGTCCTGCATATATGCCAGCAACCAACTAGACTTGCTATTTATGGCAAATCTATAGCAATTCTAACATAGTTCATGGTTTTCTAGTACTGTATTTTCCAAAAAATGAGCCAATATGATTTCTTGTGCGTGCTCTAATCTAAAGAAAAGTTTGAATGTTGAACCTTTTTAATACAATATTTTTATTATATCTGTAATGAATACTTAAGATTATTTTGGTCAATACATTAAATGATCAGAAATGGTGAACAATTTAACTTTACATACCACTTAGTTATTATTTTACTTGGATAAGAAAGCACAATGATATTGAAGGTAATGATAACAAAAATAATTCACAAGTTATCTTCAAATTATTGCTAGGCAGGGTATGGAATTGGACAGAATGTTTATGTGTTTTAGGCTAATAATATAAGAATAATATGAGTAAATAAATGCAGTTCATTGAGAAGACACAAGAAGGTCTGCTTCAGCTAATCAAGAATTGTAGGCTAAAAAGAAAAAAAAAGAGGACTGAACTCCCACTTGCACTTAAAACTCATGTAAAAATATTACATCCCATTATGCTCTATTTTAAAACATTTAGAAAAGTCACAAAAGAGAAAAAAATCCCTAAACCTTGAGTCTTTAATTAGTATTGATGAGAACATAGAGGAAAGGCAACACTTCAAGGTTTTTGTTTGCTTTTTTCATGTCTCACTGTAACTTCTTTATTGTGATGTCATAATTTATTATTTCCATAAAATAACAACCTCAATGAGATGTTTTCCCATTAGATTTGTTCTAGCATGGGAGGTTTTAAACACTATTGATAGGAAGCTTCACAGTATTCTAGTGAAATACTTGTATTTTCCTTTCATTAACAATAAAAAAAATAACCTTTTGGAAGGTTATTTGGAATAGGAATATTTGGAATATTTGGAAGCATGTCATATATGAACTTCTTTGTAGATTACTGTATTGGGTGAATTCTGCCCCAATTATATTTTATGTGAAATCTTGATATACAAGAAGATCTGAGCACTTTAATTTAGAGGGTCACAGAAAACATTAAGGAGAATGTCATAGAAACTGATCCTGAATCATGAAGTGCATAAAACAGCAACTACAACTTTACATTGTTTTTTTCCCACATAATTTGTGTGCTTGTGGACGTCAAAAATCAGCAGAAAAAAACCAGTTTTTCCTAGCAAGAAGGAATTATACTTTGAATCTGTACTTTCAAGTCTGGTCTTACTATACTAAGAATTCTTAATCTTCGCAGTTCAATATCTCATTTAACATATCTGTTGATCTTTCTCAACTACAGAAGTCCAAATACTTATTGAAGAGACACTTCGTTATAAGATAAAAAAATTTCCTAACTATGTATGTCAAATAGAGATTATAAAGACATTTTTCCCCTTCAATTTTGTATGTGCAGAATCTAAGCATCAATATCTCTTCAGAGAGCCATTTTCCTTGCAACAATCAGTTTGAAACATTCTTTTTTTCCCCTTGTAATTCTATGAGAGAAACTAAAGGTCACATCTTTACAGCAAAACAGATTTTCCTTTGTCTCCTATTTCTTAATTTTCCCTTTTCACACTCTAAAATCATATTACACAGATTGACATGAAATGCAATTCTTCCTTATCAAAACTTTGTGAGCTTTTAGGTAATGGAAGTTGTTGTCTTCTACAAATCCATCTGGGATGTACAAGGCACAGTCTCAATTTGAATCACACAGAAGTGGCCTCACTGTGCAGGAATGAAAGCATAAGACATTTCCTAACTCCAGTGACACAAATTAGAGCTACTTTGTGGATCTAGTTGTGGTATGTGCTTAGAAACTACAGCTTTCTGCAATCCTTCTCCACTGTGAAAACACTTCTCTGGATATATTCCACTGTTTCCAAATCCATAAAACCAACACAGTGAGAATAACCAAACCTAATTTTAAGCTAACCCTTGTCAAGTTGCTTGAGAATCTAAGTATTTCAAGCCTAAATAATTCAAATTTTATTACTTTCTCTTTACTTTGTTACTTCATTTCTGTGTCTGAAGCTTTACATTTCTTAACCTAGTTAGAAGCTTTGTAATAACTTACTCTTTGAAATGTACAATCATTAAAAAAAGGAAGCTACAGTTACTAACTATTCATGCAATAAAGCAGTCCACAAGTCCTAGAGCATAAGATTATTGCTAACCATTTTATCAATAAACTAAACATATTAATTCCAGCTGCAATAAATTTGTGATTCTTCAATTTAAGGTGGTGAAGATCCATCAAAAAACATCTCATAGCCCAGGACATCAAAGTTATGCTACTACATGCTGTGTGACCTGCTATTCCCTGGAATGAAAATTTGAAGCTCTAAAACATGGGCAGAACTGAGCAGGTACACAAGACCTGATCAGTAATTGTGCAAGCTACAAGAAAAACAAAATTCTCTGAGAAATATTTTATTGGTTCACATTTCAATACCTACTGTTTCTGGGACATTACTAATACCATAGACTAAGTTTCCTCTGTTTGCATTCACTATAACAAATATCAAATAATGAAAAACATTTTGAAACCCTCAGGAAGTTATCTTTACACAGATTAGCTTTTTTTAAAATGTGCCGACACATTTTAGGATGTCAAGACATACCTAAATTCAACTGATTCATATAAAATATAAAAACCAAGACTGTTTTGCCTCTTTAACACTGATTACCTTACACTTCAGTAATTAAAAGACAAAAGACAAACAGCTTTTTCGAAAGAAACTGGCAAATGGGAATGCCAACTTCTCAAAGTTTCAACACACTAAAAATACTTCCAATTACACAAGCTTTCCATAAGAATAATATCCAGTCAATACAACATCTGTGCAACATGTGGATCTGCCATTTCACACTTTGACTGACTTCTTAAGTATTATCTGGAACTTGTTTTACCCATTTTCCAACTGTTACTTTTTTTTCTAAGCAATATACAAATGGAAAACAAATTTATGCTTGTTTTTCAACAATTTTTTTTTTCATTTTTTTCACACAAGTAATTAATAGCCTTGACTAAAGGGTAATTAAATTGCTCATCACTCAAAAGTTTGCTCTGCTAAAGTATCATCAGCAAGAAAAAAAATGCTGTAAACTCCATCAGCTATCATTCTTTCAAATTTTATTTGGGATGCAACTGGAGCAGCACTTTTATACATACATCCTGCTGGGCATGTTCTTTATCTTACAGTAACAACAGGTTCATGAGATTGCCATAAACAGAAATAAAGACCATAACAGTCCTACTGAGTCAGAACAAAGATCTTTTTAGACTCCTCTAAAAGCAGATATAATTGGATGCTTTGAGAAAAAAAAAACAAAACACAAAAACATAATTAAAGAAAACACAGAGAAATATGTCTTCAACATACTTTTCCAGACTTCCTAAGCCAACATACTACAGGGCTTTAAAACTTATCAGAAAAGCTTTTTTAAGCCTCATCTGCAGCAACAGAGAATGACTTACACCTTCTGCAAATATTACTGAAGTATGCCTAATGTGACAAATCAGCACACAGTCAGATTAAGCCAGGCTAGGAAGGAATCAGCTGCCACAGATGTTTTCTTTGCCTTCTCCCTTTTGGATGCTTCTCAGCTATTAATTAGTTCACCTTAATGGTGTATTTTTTATTACTCACTCAAGCATTCGCTTAACTTGTTTGGGTTATCTGAGCAGATAGGACCTGTACTTCCCCCAGCCTTGCCCATTACTGGGATGAATACAAGTAAGATGCTGCTCACTTTGAAATATCCAATATTTATAGTAGTAAGACTCCAACTAGAATTTTTGTGGTTAAATAACAAAATGCTGAAGTTGCAACAGCTTTTTCTCCCCCCTAATATTAATGTCATTTATTCAGGAAGCTGGTAGGTTGTTGCAATTTATCAGAACACAGGGCCTTGCCCCGTGGAACATGTCACACCTGCTGGTGGGGTTTACTCAGTGAGTGGCCCTGAGTCAGGTCCAGAAGCAGAATGCCATAAGTACTGTTGCAGCTAGTACTTATGCAGCCTAGGAAGAGTGCCCAAAGGCCAAATACCCAGAAGCAGGCTTTAACAAAGCAGAAAAACAATAGCCAGCAGGTCATGCCTGGAATTTCTGAAAGAAAACAGAGATGTATCCACACCTGGTTTCCCCTGCTTTGCTCAACACTTTCCCCAGGTGAATGACAGCTTGTGCCCACTGCCTATTGGCTCTGACTGCAAATTATGCTTGACATATGTATCAGCTATGGAGAAAAATTCCAGTCAGACACTTCAAGTCACAGATCATTCTTTGTGGGACTCTTTTGCCAGCACATCTGGTAACACCAGCTCAGTTGTTAGACGTGGTTGCTCCTGCACTTTAACAAGATTTTTTTTCATGTTATTTTGTAAGGGAAAGTAACTTCTTAAGCATAAAATTTGTGCAGGATCTACTGTATTCTAATGGTTAGCAACACATAAATATAATAGCAAGTACACTGAAAAACTTTAGAAGGGTTTTTTTGCTGCTTAGGCAAAAAATAAAAGAATGCCAGCCAGGGGCAAGGGAAGTCTGAGAGGGAATCAAAACAGGGACAGGTTTTTTTTTCATTTCTACTTAAATATGAGAAAATATTTCCATATTTTCAAAATCTTGGGTTTGTTGAGTGCTGCATTCCTCACTGCAATTAAAAACTTGCAAAGAAGCATGATTGAAGAAGTCTGGCTATTCTTGCAAGAACGAGCTTATGCTATTTTTATCAGTATATTAGATATCGATCTGAATTTCAGACTGTATAGGATAGCTATGGACTTGCAATCTATGGAAAGATGCATTTGGGCTAGCAGAAAATAAACAAACAAGACTACATAACCTGAGAAACAAGGATGAGGCAAAGTGAGCACTGGCTGAATGGCAGGTCTCAGAGGGTTGTGATCAGTGGCACAGGGTCTAGTTGGAGGCTTTTAATTAGTGGTGTCTCCCAAGGGTTGGTACTGGATCCAGTCTTGTTTAACTTTTTATCTCTGACTTGGATGAAGGGGCAGAGGCCTCCCCAGGAGGTTCCCTGATGGCACAAAGCTGGGAGGAGCAGCTGATACCCCGGAGGGCCGTGCAGCCCTTCAGAAGGACCTCAGCAGGCTGGAGAGATGGGCAGAGAAGAAGCATCTGAAACCCAAAGGCAAATGCAGCTCCTGCACCTGTGGAGGAATAACTCCAGGCACCAGCAGAGGCTGGGGCATCATCTGGTGGGAAGCAGCTCTGTGGAGAAGAATTTGGAGGACAACAAACACCAACAATCCACCAACAATCTGGTGGACAATGAAATGGCATTTATGGCCAGAACTGCCAAAGCTATAGCGTGGTGCATTAGAAAGATTATTGCCAGCAGGATGAGGGAAGCAATCCTGCCTCTCTACTCAGCTCTAGGTGAGGCCTCACTTGGAGTGCTGTGTTCAGTTCTGGGCCGCTCAGTACATGAGAGATGGGGAGTCCTGGAGTGAGTCCAATGGAATGCCATGAGGATGACGAGAGGGACTTCAATTATGAGGAAAGGCTGAGGAGCTGGACCTATTTAAGGATGACTTGAGAGGAGATGACTAAAACAGGAGTTTATCCATGTCTATCAGTATCTGAAGGAAGGGTTTCAAGAGGATGGAGCCAGGCTTTTCCTGGTACTGCCTGGGCAGAGAGTGATGCACAGGAAATTCCACCTGAACATGAGGAAGAACTTCTGTGCAGTGTGGGTGACCGTGGGTGTACTGGAAGGGGCTACCCAGAGAGGGTGTGGGGTCTTCCTCACTGGAGACAGTCAAGAACCATCTGGATACAATTCTGTGCCAATCCTGTGCTCTGGAGGACCCAGCCTGAGCAGGAAGGTTGGACCAGAGAATCCACTGTGGTTCCTTCCAACTTACACATTCTGTGACTTATTCTGTGATGGAGGGGATAAGGAGAAATATATCATAGGGAACAGAAAGTGAGTGAATGCTTTCGATGGGCATCCTCTGGAAAGTATTAAAAATGTTTCAAATTGCCTTGAATTTTAAAAGCAATCATCTTTTCACCTAGAGATGAAACATCTAGAATATCTATGAATATCACAGAGATACTGTGAAAAAGGTAAGCATTTCTAAGTACCTTTTTCGTTTTTTAAGGAAGATACAAAGTAACTGTTCTTTGCATTTCAATGCCTCCAGTGTAGATAGTTACTAGACAGGAACAATCTTTAGTATAAATTTGAAAAAAGTATTTTTGTATACCTCAATCTTCTTTTCAAATGTCTAGCCTTAATCTCCAGCCTATTGGAAAGAAAAAGCTGGCAATGACCTTAGTAGACATATTTGAGTAGTATAACATTAACTGACTTGCAGTAAGATATTTTACCCATGCATTCCTAGTTGGTCAGCAGCAGACCAAGATGTGTGGTGGTTTGCATTAATATCTTTTTCAAAGAGGAGTTCTTGTGTTTTCTGCTTCTAAATGATAGTATGACAAATAAGTCTTGCCAAAAATCTCCAGGTGGTAAGTGATGAACACCAGGAAACAGATTCACCAGATGAAGAAATGAACTCCTTGAAAATTCACCTGTTTTATCACTGATAAGTAGTAAAACTAGTTATCATTTATATTGGAAATATTTTTACCAGAATATTAAAAATTCTTCTAAGAAGGAGGAAATGTGGCTTTTTTAAATTGATTTTTCACCTATAATATTAGATGCATCACTGAACAAAATCAGGGCATTAACAGCACTCCACTCTTATATTTTTATTTAATTTCCTAACACTCCTGTTTCTGCTCTCCATGTGTAGGTATTATATGTTCTTCTTCGAAGAATTTTGGCATACATTAATTTTAAGAAAGTGAATAATTACAAAAAGGCAGCAACATTCTTCTCCCCTCAGGTAATCTATCAAGCACCACATATGTGTCCTTACTCTAAAGCTGTCAAGCAGATCAAAGCAATATTCTTTGCAATAACAGATTAGACTTTATGAAGAAGTTAGCACAATAGGCCCACTGTACATCAAAGATTTATAAAGCAGTATAAAGCTAGGGCTTAAAATAAGTAAAAAACAGCACTGGAGACCTGGCATGAAACTTTTTACAGAATATTAAAACACTTGAAGTAAAAAGAGATTTAGCCATAAATCATCACTTCCTTTTTTTTTTTTTTTTTTTTTTTTTTATTTTTTTTTTACAACACCCCCNNNNGTTTTCACTGAAAAGATCGCTTTTTTTTTTTTTTTTTTTTTTTTTTTTTTTTTGTCTACATTATTCTTTACAGCACTGCCCTGTAAACCACCAAATACAGTTGATTTGGAAATCACACCTTTAATGTTTAAACAAGGGGTTGCTACTTTGATGACTGTCATGCCTTATCCCAATCTGATTGCCTCCTGTGATGAGATGATTGATTCTGAGGACAGAGTACTAGATAACATATGCTTTGCCATTAGCAAACTTGACCAAGTTTAGGCAGTTTTCCACAGCTGACTTTTATTCAAACACTCAAGTCTGAATGGATGGACTACGACACTGGGCCTCTAAAACCAGAAAGTGATGGTCAATGTTCCAAAGTACAGCTAAACTCCAGTTACTGACAGACATTCCTCAAGGTTTAATCACGTTCAACATCTTTATTAAAGGCCTTAGCAATGACACAAAACATATCCAAAGAAAGATGACATCAAACTGGGGGGAGCTGCTGAAGCACTGAGGGGTAGGGGCTGCCATTCAGAGGGACATTGCCCAAACAGGGAAACCTCATTAAGGACAAAGGTAAAAACAGAGCTCTGTACCTGGACGTGGCACTGGCCATAGTCTAGCTGACAAGGTGAAGATCAATCAAAGTTTGGACTCAATGATTTCAGAGGTTTTCTCTAACCTAAATGATTCAGTGAATCTGTGAGGTGGTAAAATCCCAAGTCAAAAGCTAGCTGGAGGTCAATGCTACAGAATAGCTTTGAAGAAATGAACCCAAGAGTCCTGGTGCACAACTTGAACATGTGATAGGAGACTGTCCCTGTAGTGTGGGAGCCTGAGCATTTATTGGGAAGCATTAGCATCAGCACAGCTACTGGATCAGAGGTGAGATGATGTGATACTTAAGGGTCAAGCTCCAGAAAACTGTCCTTAGCTTTGAGCTCAACAGCAGAAGAAAAAAATTGACCAATCTGAATGGGCAGGGAATCATCAAGAGAATTAGAAGGTTAAAGCACAGAATTTATAAGGAGAGGGTGAGAGAGCTATTTTTTTCAGTAAGAAAAAGAGAAGGGTAAGGATGATGGTAGGGCACTAATTACTGTTTCAATTTACTTAAAGCAGAGCTATGGAGAAGATTAAATCAGACTGTTCTTGACAAGGTATTGTGAATTGTTGAGAGGCAATGATTGACCGTTTTATCAAGCAAAATTCTGAATGCATATAAAGATAAAAATATGCCAAAGCAAGGGTAATTAAGCACAGGACAATTATCCAGATGGTCATTCCTCTGTGGTAAAGAAAGATTTGACTGAACAACATCTTGAAAAGCATAATCCAGCCTGGACATTAGTCTTCTTTTGCGCAAAGGAATGGTTTCCAGAAGTGTCTTCAATACAAAGCACTATGCTTTGGTTCTTGCAATGAAATAATACGCAGGTGTGAAGTATGAAAACCTATGTGCAGACTACTGATTTTATTCACTAAGTTAAAAACAGCAGCATACAATCAGTGTACTACGTTTCTTTCTGCTGACTATAGAAGAGCCATAAGAATAATAATAAATGTGTGTATATTAGAGGGTGAGGTGGCTTCACTTAGGCACATAGAGCTACACAATACTGAAGAACTGGGCAAAAAGTAACCAACCTATGGATTTATATTTCCAGTACAGTAAATCCAGATGTAGTTCTATGACTTGCTAAAGACAAGGCAAACATCTTGAGCCAGAAATATCCTTATTATTCATTACAGGAGACCACAGTGATGCAAGACAGCAGTGATGCAAGGGAGGTATCAATGAAGAGCAAATAAGTATCTCAGGATGTAGTCAACAAAGGGCTTCTTGAAATTTTGTAGCAAATTCTTTTAAGTTTTTACAGTCCAAATAAGTCATGCAGCGCTTCTAACAAAGCCAAAATTCAAATTCTTGGCATCTCTTAAAATCTTCTGATTCTGTCCATTCTGCTGACAGTGGGAAAACAGTGCTCTACAATAATTTATTGAAGATATTTCTATATATAATTTAGAGTATTCATCTCCAAAAGAGGCCCTGTGTCTGCAAAGTATCCAAGGAAAAGAAAAATACACCACATTTCTTTTCTACATCTTTTATGTTTCGAAATGTTAATGAAACAATGCTCTTTATTTCTCTCTATCGTTGGGAAGTGATAAAGAAATGGAGGGTGATGTGATGCCTAGATTAGCACAAACAAACAACTTTTGGGGTTGTGACAGGGTGAAGAGAGAGAAATATAAATAGTTTGGCTGTTCTGAAGCACTCCTTACTTCCACCCAGACTCATTTCAGCAATGCTGAAACTGTGAGATTCAGGAAAGGAAGGAGAAAATCTCCAGGTCTCCCATTAGCCAGATGCTTGGAATAATTGACTGTGTCTTGCTCAACAACTCTTTCCCTAACTCCTGTTCTTATTTGTGAAGGTACCTCAATAGGTCCAACAGCCAGTCCAGTGGAATTAGTGCTTTGCCATGTATTAACTCCTACTATCTTAAAGATGCTGTCAGCCTGACTAGACTCCAGGTTTTGAAGCTAAGGAATACATATTTTTTCTTAGGGCAAAAGTTTTCCCTATATATTAATATTCCAGAGAAAAATGAGAGATTAACTGTTCAGATGAAGGATCTCTCATGATGTACCCATCAACATTCTTGCTAAAGAAGTATGAAAATATTCAGAGGTGGATTGAATTTTAGGGACTAGAGTCCCTAAGACAATTAATGTGAGTAGTGGTTATTAGGCACAGAGAAAGTGTTGTAGTTTATTACCTTTAGCAAGGGACAGTGTAGCATGTGAACTCACAACAAAATACTAGATTTGATAAAAGTTCAACACCAAATAATCTCAAAAACCCACTTCTCAAAAATTTGTTTCCTTCATGGTTTACATATTCTCCTTGTACATTATGTAAGATAATTCTCCTTGTACATATGATGCTGCAGAACCACTATAATGATAATAGCATTTACTGAATAATATTGTTAACACTCATGCTATTTTAAAATCAATGTCAGAATGCATTTTGAAACCAACAATACAAAGAACAAAAAACAAGTATTTCTTCTACCCACACATTTTTTTCTAGATTTTACAAACACCTGCTCAGAGCTACAGCACTTTGCAGATGGACTTTTTAAAAATCCAGTAGCAAACCAAGGAAAAACCTACCTCAGTGGTGCTACTGGAAGGTTCCAGTCCAACCATATTAGCTTGTACCAGCTGCTGAAGAAGTTGCACTTGAGCCACATTGAGGAAGAAGTCCAAATTCGTTGTTATATTCACTTCCAAAGAATGACCACAGACCAAAATTTCCTGTGAAATTAAGGGAAAATACTAGGTAACAGCTATTAGGAGAATAATTTTCAGCTTCTATATAACTGTATTGTGGCTCCCTGCTGTAGTCAATACTTAACATTATAGATTTCATTTTATCTAGTACAAATGTGGTCTTTTTAGGAGAAACTGGTGTGTCTAAATGCTTCTAAAGGATGTGGCTTATTCTCTGCATGGCTTTCAACAGCCAAATAGCAGAACTGTTAAGGCAAACTTTGCAAGAAAAGCATCTCACGCACAAGGCCTTGTTTCCATCTCTTGCTAGTATCAGTGGGCTGTCGTGTCCTTGGCAATGATTCCAATTCTCCTTTCCTTCCAAGGAAAAGATGTACTTTTTTTCTATTTAAACACACACTCCGCTTGATTTATAATGAAATCATTTGTTGGAACTCACTGATAGCCAATCTAATTGATTTCTCTTTGCCTGTAAGCCATTCTTGGCAACACTAGCTGAATAGCCACTGTTTTATTGGTGTTGTCTAGCACAAATAAAGATATTCACCACTGTTGGCAAGCAAGAAAGAGATGAAAAACAGAACTAATGCAGAAGGGGAGAAGAACTGCTCTGTCTCATGAGAAGTTTGCACAGTGCTCAAGCTCTAATCTAAACTAGACCTCTCCCTTCATGATGGAATGTCATCCAGGGAATAGATAACAAGAAGAATGCATGTACAGAAAACACTGAAATTCTTGAACATAAGCATTAGCAAAGCTCAGATTTTTTTCTTTCACTTGAATAACTTCTATGCATCCTAGCCATACTGAGGCTTTCTATTTCTTAGATTAAATAATTGTCCATCTGCCCTTCTGATGAACTTTTACACAAAATGTGAAGTCGCTGATTTCTTCTCTTTGTGCCAACCAGCTATTATTTTCCAGCAATGTACATCCACTGCATGCTGCAATACACATCTAGTGCTCTTGACATTCCTGTACCAATTTTGCTCTTCCCAGGAGGTAGCTTTTAAGGGAAATTATTCTTATGAGCAGACAAAAACTTTCTGATCTTTTCCCCATATAAAATGTTATTGAGCTACAAACTAATGCCAGAAAGTCAGCCAACACCTTTTGTGTGTAACTTGCTTCACAGACTTATCATTAACTAGCTGAAGAACACACCAGCAAAAGTGACTGTTAAATCTGAGTACCTGGAAGTATCCATAGCAAGTGGATGCCTAGTGGCAACTTTGGATCTTGGAAATCAGGCTAAGAGAACTCAACTTTATTATTATAGATAGTCTACAGATTTGCATTTTCAGGTTTCTTTATGAGAAGCTTGTGAATAAAATGTTATGTTGCACCTCTTCTCACCAACTTTCCATCACAAACTTTAAAAAAATATTGATGGAAATTATTCCCATTTCTGGAACTGAAAATAGGCTTATCTCTGTCTGGACTGCCTTTAATATCAAATGCTACACAAAATTTCTTTCTTCAGCAGAGAAAGACCATTTCAGCTTGTGATCTTTCTCCAGTCGGCAATTTGAAAACACATCTGAACACTTCAAGTGGTGGAATGGTAAAATATTAAGATTATCCACATATTAAAAGTTCCACTGTTCCTGAAGACACTTTGTACTAACCTCTGGGTGTAAATTCTCTGCAGCATCAATTTTTGTAAAAATTATCGCAGGAGCTGCAGTTATCCGAACGGTGAAATCTGTTAAAATTGGAGTTAAAATAGCTCTCCTTTCCTGATGCCGCTTTATGCTAGGAAACAAAGGGAAAGAAAAGATTAAATTACGTTATAAATTCTCGAGAGGCAAAAACTTTCAGTATTATTCTTTACATCCAGTACATAGCACAAAAACTTCTTCAATACTAGTTTGGTATTTGATTGCAACCTTAATATCATTAAAGATCATTATTGTGGATCATAATAATTCCAATCTTGAAGGCACACTTCTATCTTCATTTTACAGAAAATCTGTGTATAAATATTTGACTCTTCAACCTACTGCCAAGTAGAAAAGTTTGAAACTTAACATTGCTTCTTTTCCTGTTTAATGCATTATACACAGTAATTAAAAAAAAAAAGACGTTAATTTCATTATCAGTATTTTTAAAACTTGCATGCAGATGCCCTTCACTTTATAAATGGCTGTTCTGAAGCCTACATAATATTTAATATTAATATATAATATTTGAATTTGTCTGTGTTTAATAAATATGCACAAAACTGACACAAAAATGCAATACATGTAAAATTAAACCAGCAAATTCCATGCAACACCAGGACTCCTGCATGAAATCAGTTACTATTGTCCAAGATGTTCAGAACTATTTGAAAATCATGGAAGTCAGTCTTCCTCCACTCTTTCTGTCACTGCTTGTTCTCAGTGGTTTTTCAGCTAAATATCAACATTTACTTACCAGGAATATTTGTGTCGTTAAACTCGATAATTGCATTTATTTTCTAGCCAGGTGTTTAGTTTCGGTTATTTTGTTGCTCCCCCG
>VWZN01012398.1:15761-29148 GCA_013396955.1 Regulus satrapa | reverse complement strand
AGCTCAGGTAGAATTCAGTCTACTGCAGAAGATACAAAATTCATACTGCAGAAAAGACTGAATTCATTTTACTGCTTAGCAAAAAATTCCAATTTTGATGCTTCAAATTCTGCTAATAATTTTTTAAGTATCCTCAAAACATATAGAAAGGATGGTGATCTATAAGAGAATATAAATTACACAGTGGAGGCCTTAAAGCTTTCAAATTTATTTAGGACAGCAGTGTACAGAAGTTAAGAGCAGATGCCACAGAGCTAGTATTGGCAGAACAGAACTCTAATAAACTTTTGCCTCAAATGACCCATGCTGCTGAGGAGGCTGCACATTACTATAAGAAGTGTGCAGTTAGCTTAAGAGTAAGCCAGTTAGTGAGTGGAGAAAACTACCATCTTACCCTTAAAAACTTTTAACATTTTGGTCAGCTATATCTCTGTTGATCTCTAATGATGGCTTTTAGAGCAAGGTTAGTGTCATTAGATCCCCAGGTTGGAAATCAGACTTGTTAGTTGAATAGTGAACATCTTCAACTTGGGAAACTGGTCTTAGATTCTGGAATTCTGCAATTGTTTTTCTCCCTGCCATCACCTTCATTTTATATTTAAACCAAATGTTTTTCTACCCAGTTCCCATTTCCCCTTCTCAATGGGATGAGAAAGAAATGCCTTTTTTTTTTTTTCCAGGACAATGAAAGAGCCAAATATCAGAACAACTCCATGAAAGAAAATGCAGTTGTACTTTCTAGCTATACTAGAAAACTTCTACTAGAAAACTTCTACTTGGAGTTTCTTGAAATGCTAGTAAGTGCGATTTTAACACAAAACAGAGCTGTAAAAGCAAGCTATTTATTGAACCCCAAACCCTCAATTGGCTCTTTTCAATCACTGATCAAATTATTTTTCAGCTTATTTATATTACCATTTCTTAAATTTCATACTTTATACTAGTAGATACCCAGTATACTGCATGTTAAAGGACGTTTTTGGTAATATATAGTGATTACTGCTTTATTTTATTTAATTTTAAAATCATCCTTATGTGCTCTCTCTGTCCAGCTCTACTTTCTACATTCTGAATTTGAATCTCAGCCAAATCAAGTATTAGGAAAATAATTGTAAGTACAAACAGAAGGCAAACAGAGCACAGTAACTAATGAAGGGAGAGGATATGAGAAAGAGCACAAAAGGAACAAAGAAACAAATTCCACTTTGAATTATTGAGTCTTCCACACTGCACCTAAGTGCAACGTTAACTTAACACAGGTGTACACCACATGAGCTTATGAAAAAACTTGATTGTGAAGAGTGTAATGATGGCTCTATGTCTGCAGCACATTCATTCCCTGGTTCATTTATGCATCTGTTATATATTTGTCTTGGAAAAAAAAAGGAAAAGCTAGTATTTTTAGAGATGTTCAAGCAGTTGATCATCTACACTTAAAAGTAAGTGCATTTGAAAGACCATATGCTAACGCAAAGGAACAAGGCAGTTAAGCAACTGTGATAAGGTTTGGAGGTGCCTTAGTGCAGAATTTGGGCTTTATCTGCCCAATAACATAAAGTCTGTTTATGAACCACAGATCCACATTGCAAAAGCACAGGATGAAAATGATCTCTGTCCTCAAAGGCTTACAATTTAAGTATAAGAAAAATCACACCCACAGACAGGGAAGTAAAAGTAAACCACTAACAACAGCATAGGTAACGATATCCATACAGTGGCAACCTGTCTTATGGTTTTCATATTCCAGTGTATTAGAAATTATTTTTGAAGGATCCTTTTTGAAGGATCTCTAATAAAACATTGCAATGACAATGTGAAGGCTCACAGCAAGCACCTTTATAACACTCAGGAGTGAGCAAGGAAGTGCCTCTTCGAAACACTGAATGCGTCAGTCTTGGCAACTGGCATGATGAGATCTGATGAACAGGGAGTGCAGATGTGTCAAAGCAAATGAAAGAAGACATGAAAAGGGAAATGAACAGACAGGGGGTCTGGAAGTACTGCGAAAGCAAAGACATCTAATGATTAATATGACAAAAAATGTTGCGGGAAGAAGAGAGAAAAAAATGTGAAGAACAGAATTTTGCAATGGAAGCAACAACATTTGATTACAACAAATCAAATCATCAGTGTTTGATTATATCCAGTCAGAAGCACGTTGAATTTATACATAGAGGAAGGCCTGCCAAAGAGATTATGTTGCCTTTATTAAGAAGATGCGATGATGTGAGAGTAGATAAGCTGAGAAAATGCACAAGTAGGACTAAGTCCTAGTGCTATGACTCTCACATGGAAAACACTAATCAAAACAAACACAAAATATGGCCAGTAACAGCTAAACGTAACCTAGATGTGAAATTTGGAAATTTTTACCTTATTATTGATTATATTTTTTCTTAATAATACCTTATTGAATCCAGGCTTTGAGCCCTTATGTACTTAAAAATTCATAAGCCAGGGAGAAACTTGTATACATCCAATATATGAATAACAATCAAAAGCACATTTGCACCATGTAATTTTACTAGCTACAGAAAGATGGGTCCTCATGGAGAATTTTCTGATTTGAAAAAGAAAAAAAACATATCAGCACGAAATAGGCCACATAGTCAAAGTGTTCTCTAGTAGCATTGAGGCAAGCAAAACGTCAAAAGATGTTATTTAAGACAGCATGTTAACTTGAGAATTACAAAAGAATTTTCTCTTCCAGGCTTCCCATGTAGCTGTTTAAATCAGCTAATCCCTGATATACAAAAGTATTAGGATATCTAAGTACTAATGACTAATTCGCATCCTTTCAGCTCTCTGAGGTGTTGCAAAGACATGTCACATGGCAGTATAACAGCATAGCAACATTTTCAGGGACATCTAATAACCAAAATTAGAAAATGAACTATTTTTGTACTAGAAGACCTCTGTAAAGCTAAATTTTATCTTATGAAGAATGTTGTGCAGCATTTCTTTGCTGTGGATTAACATAAAAAATAAAACACCCCATCTTATTGAGAAAGGCTTTGTTCAATATGAACATGAGCACAACTTCAAGTACCACAAAAGACAGCAATTAAAAGAAATTACTGAAAGAAAATGCACTGCATTTTATTCCAAAAGATTCAAGGGGAAAGCCCCTACTTCCTTAAACAAAGATCTACAGATGAATTTTTTTTCTGGTCTTTCTCATTAGAACTTGGCAAGCTGCCATGAACTTTCCAAAAAAGCATGAAAATGAAAACTATTCAAAGAAAAATCCACAGGAAACCTTTCTGAGGATCCTTGCAGTGGTATTTTGTTCAGTTTTGTACAACAGATCATTGGCTCCCTGATGTACTCCACGAGAGCTGTTCCAGATGGTGGTATGCCAAGGACAAAACTGTAATGCAGTATATTGCCACACTCAATTCATTACCACACAGAGAAGTAATGCTTTTAAGCTCAATTATTATTTTTTTCAAACAAAGTTTATTCAGGCTGCAGGAAGCAGAAGTTGCTGCTGGGAGCTGTAGAAGGATTGCACAGGGATGGGGGCGAGGCCTCAAGAGAGGATATATTTCTTTATTTCCTTCAGGGCTGTTGTTTTTTCCATTGAGTGGAGGGAGAGGGAGGAGGAGATCTGCAAGCTGAAAAAGCAGTTTTCAATCAAGAAAACTTCTTTTGGTTAAGTACTCCCAGTTCCCCACATGCTGTTCAGTAAAGGGAATAAATGTGGACAGGTTTCATTTGTACATAACCTTATTAGAACTGTCTGACTGTTTCCAGTATTCTTTTTATATATTACACCATTAGGGAGCTTTTTATTACATCTATGGTGAAGTATAAACATTTCATAATGGAAAGAGTTATGACCCCTGATCCTCACTACAGCACAGCATCTAGACAGTTTTTTCTGCAAGACTGCATCCACCCTACCAGAGCGTTCCAGTTCCCCCATTCTCCTTGGCATGACCTGCAGAGACACAGGAGGCATCACACCAGCATTTCACTACAGCCCCTCCTGAAGAATCTTACACTGAACACCTGCAAGTGTTCAACAACTTAGAGGATCACAGCTTGCTTTCCAAACTGCCATGTAAAGGTTGGGGGGAAAATCAATCCCTCAACATATTAAGTACTAGAAGAACTGAACTCAAAAAAAAGCAGCGTGGAAATTTGAAGGATTTACTTTCAGAGTAAAGACTGCTAAAGCATTTAAATGATAAATTATGTCAAAAGCCTTCAAATACTTGTTTGTGTGATACCCAAAGATCTTGTACTTACAATGGCTTCTCTTGTAAATTTTTAACATGAGGCCAAATTTCAATTGTAGATTAAATTACAATATACAATATAATTTATTTCTAAATTTTTGCAATTTTATTTAGAAATAACCCAGCAATGCTTTTACAAATGGGATAGGAAAAGGAATGGCTGCAACCTATGCTGAAGTTTTCTGTAAAGTAAATATGAAAAACCTGGATACAGATTGGATTCTATACTGCCCCACATAGCATTGAAGGATTACAAAAATGAGTGAAACAGATTTCAAAGAAGAATCTTTAAACCCTAATGATCCTAATATACCATAACACTGGGTAACAACAAACAGAACCAAACACAGAAATTAACCCTAAAATAACTCAGCAAAAATCATTCATTATGTTCCAGGTTAAACATATCTAAGAAACTTAATTCTAAAAAATGGTATCAAAATTACATTAAAGCAAAAAGCTTTTGTGGTATTTGTTGTAAATATTAAGATAAACTTAACCCTGGAAACAGTAAGCACCATGTAAAATGTCTTGCAGTTGCCCTCTTGGCACATGCTGTAAATAGTGCCATGGATGGCAGAGTTCAGTGCAGGTTCTTCCAGTTCTCAGCACATCACTTCCACAAGTCATAAAATAAACTCAGATACAGCTGACTGCTAACAAAAAAGAAAAAATGCAGAGATCCTAAAAAATGTAGTACATATGAAAAATTTAAAACCAGAAGGGTAAGAAAGCATTCATACTTTTTTTTGAAGACAAGCTGAAACAAAAATTCTGTAATTACATACCAGCAAGGAAAACCTAATGTATTTAATTACAACTGTTCTAAATTAAAACACAAGTAGAAGATTCATTCAAAAGCAATTTTAAACCAAACATACTTATTTGTATTCTAATAAAACTTCATTTTGGAAGACTGCTGAGGAAGCATGTCCAAGCAGTTATAGGGAAAAAAAAAGGAATAAGAGAACTCAAGATTGTCAAGCTGCTTCCCTTGTCCTATTAGCTTTCCAGGAATCCCACCAAATTTCCTATCTGAATCTATAACCATAAAGCTCAGACCCAGAGTGTGCTGGCAGTAGGGTTTCAGTCACCAATGGCAAGGAAAAGGAAAGCAAATCTCTCAGTGGCTGCTTTTGCTGTGTTAGTTTATGTTGCAAATTGGCTGAAAGTCCTTTGGAGATTAAGGTAATCTTGTTTTTCAAGATACTCCAGTGGACATGGAATTTTGTGACAAATAACTTCACAGGGAACTTGTCCAACATCAAGGCCCAACTAGAAAGTCACACATATTTTTTAAGGCTAGGAATTTAAAATTAAAAAAAAAAAAACAAAAAAAACCTCTATGGAATTAAATGAGTTTAAAAAAAATTGTTAAAAGACAGGAAAGAACCTCATGATCTCATAAATTAAGACCAGAGTCTATTTCTGTGTTAAAATTTTTATCTGCACTCCTGTGACACCTTTTGTCATAGTATTTTTTTTGGTTAGAACTATTTTTCCTGCCCTCTAATATTCAATGATAAACTGGAATTTATTATTGATCACATCTTTTTTTCTACATGCTCTCCTCTAGAATGAGCCTATCTGCCCTCTTGGCCTTGCATCAATACATCACTTAAAAGCTCAGTCTGTGTGCTATCCTCATGTAGCCTTTGTCACAACTTGCCTTACTTTCAGAAAAATCTGACTTCTATAATCTCCTATTTTTCTGAAAATTAAACCAAAAATATTTATTTCCAGATGATTCTGCCTGTTTTACTCTATCACTTATAGGAACTCATCCCTGAATTCAGATAAGAATCATATCTTAGGAGACATAAAATTATGCACACATTTCATAAAAATCAGATTATTTCTGCAAGAATTAAATAGAAAGGACTCTTACATGAAAATAATTAGCTAAATGTATAGGCAAAGAGGCATTTACTAGCAGAAATGCTTCTAAATCCACAAAATTACTTTTGAAAGCTTGCTCTTGGCCATCAGACCTTATTTCAGTTTGAAAACTTAAATCTGCAACAGTCTGTAAAAATCTAGTTTTAAACTACTTGTATGGGTTTTTAAGTATAAAAAAATATATTAAAGCCAAACTAAAATTTTAAAATCTTCACAAATTACCAATTAATTCTCTGTGCCCCTCCCTCCCCCAATTTTATGTTTGAAAACTTCAAAACTTAAAATAGCAGACAAGTGTATGCATGCTTTGTCTTTCAACCCTTTTTAACCAGAGGGTGGGGCTTTGTGTGCACATATACAATAACCAATAAAGGACACTTAGCTGAAATATCTCATTCTCAAAATTCATCTGGCTTTAGTTATAGAAGTGCAAAAACCAGTTCAGAATCAATAGGAAGTGTTCTACTCTATCCCTTTCTAATTTAGAAATGTCTAAGCTGGTTTTACTCAAACTTTGTAAAAATACAAACAAAAGAAGTTTAGAAAAGAAGAAAAAAACCACACCACCACCATCAAAAAACCACACCCTACAGTGAAAAAAACCCCAAACCTCCCATTGCTTATAAAGACTGACAAGATGAAGTCTCAGCCCTGGAGTTATTTTTATGGACAATCAGTAAGTCACTTGGAGAAGAGCTTTTAATAGAAGCAAAGGCACACAGTAACTAGACAGTCTAATAACAACTGTAATATTCAAATGGGTCGTCCAGAACTCCAGGGAAATGTGCTTGTAATGGAAAGCAAAACCAGTACTGAATTATTACTCAGGTATACTGTACATGCTCTTTGCAGTGTTTGTGCTATGCAATTTCAGACAGGAGTAAGTTTTTTAAAAAATCCCTACCTACTGGCCATGTTCCATTCAAGTGCTGGATTTTGAGAATTTCTCTCAGTCTCTGTCAGAACTCCTCCTTTTCCATTTTCCTTCTCTGGCTTCAGCTGATTCCAATGAGCAGTACCGATGTTGATAGACTGAAGATCTATTTGATATTGTCTGTCTTCAACCTCTGATCCAGGGTCTCGAAGAATTCCAAGATTTAGTGCTCTCCTGTAATTGCAAAAGAAGGAAAAGAAATCACCAAAGGTCGAAATCAGACCAATCAGATATTTGTTAAGATCCAAATTAACAAAATGAAGATATCAATTTCAACACTAAGCATTATTTTAATTTCAAATATTCAAAAATACCCATCTGCCTTTTTCGTATGGAATTCAATCGGAGATCTGCAAAGGAATATATTCCTAAATTTAGCCAGATGTACCTAAGTTGATATGAGATCAATGCATGAACTTCATTGCACTTCCAATCAGATCCACAAGAGCAGCCTTATGGGGAAATAGGACTAAATCATATCTACTGAATGGGTAAAGGATGCCACATTCAAGTCCTCAAAAAGAACAGCTACACATCAATACCACCAAGAAGTATTACCAATTGTCTCACTGTTCAAATTCATCAAAGAATAAAGATTAAAAAGAATATTCTGAGATGATGGAAGAACAATTCAGTCGTTTTACCACTGTATTTCAGCACAGAGTTTTTTAAATACAATTTTTCTGACAAGTGAGAAAAAAGCATTTTTGAGTGAATCACATTCCTTGTGGATTCCTTTAAAGTCTACTACAGTAGATTTTACAAGGTATTTCAGTCTTGAGCTGAGTCAGACTCAACTTCAACAGAACATTCAAGAGCTACTAAATGAGTCAGGGCTGCTGAGACCATTCAATTTTACCTGTGGCCAGTAACAGAGGATTCTCTACTGCCCTTCGTCTTCTGCTAATAAGCACTGGGAAATACTAAAAAAATTATCTTGCTCTTTCTATAATGGGAGCAATACAGCCTTCTGTGCACTGCTCATTTCATACTATAATAAAAATTCACCATTATATTACCACTGTTTTTCAAAATAAGGGATCTTTTTTTTTCCTTCAATCTATGATCACAAATCATAGTTTATTTTTAGTGATTTCATACATCTGTGCTCAAGCTTAAGCTTCTTACTTGCATATGACATCCAATCCACTGTTCTGTTCAAGGTTGTTGTCTTGGGCCAAAATGATTTAGTATACAGCTGCTGTCTTCACAGAGAAATTAATAATTCTGCAATTTGTGTGAATTTTATGCTAATAATCCAAACATAAATAACAATTAAAGTTGCACGTCCCAAAGTGCAAACTCAGAGCAGAGGTATGCAAACTATAGGTATGCAATCTGCTTCAAAGTGCAATCCCAGTGCTGCCCAAACTCAAATAACAGTTGAAACTGCTAATACACGGCCATTGTCACCCATGGAGTATGTAAGCAATTAAGAAAATGAAGTAATTAATCATATGTACCCACAGAGGCATGTGGATGACAGGAAAGCCATTTTGATCAAGTCATTCCTGGTGAGGCAGTGTGATGGCATTGTTCAGTAGTCCCTATAACTTTCTTAAGTGCTTAGTAGAAACACACTGAAAATCTGTTATGTCAGTAGTGGTATTTCAAAATTAAATGTGGTTTCTTAAAACTTAAGAATGTGTTTGTCAACTTTCCACACAGAGAGACCTAACCACAACCACTGTGCCTTTTATTATTCTTTCTAAGGCATTATTTCATCAATATGAATGCAGTTTCTAAAAAGAAACAAATCCACCACAGTAGATTATTGTATGATCCAATGTCTATTTTCATACTTTGTCTAATACAAGTAAACACTGGAATATTTGTTTTGTGAAATATTACTTAAAATAAAGCACCAAATTACATATTTTTGGAAATCTCCTTATGTATATAAAACAGAGTATGATATTAATTTCATGTGCATAATGGATTGTTTGCCCCTGTACTTCACAGTGACCATATATCATTTCTTCTTTTATGAGCAACTTAATAACTTGCAATAGGTTCACCTAGATATTCCTTAGATGCATTCAACATGACCATGACCCTGTGAACCAAATTTCTCAAGCACAGTATATCCCTATGCACTAATCTGAAACTCCCCTCTGTGACAATGGCTTTCTTACCCTCACAAATTTACTTATTTAAACATAAAACACAACAAAGTCAGTCTTCAGCAAAAATCTTTAGTTGCAGAAAAATATACAAGGGCATTATTTAAACACAAGGCACTATTGTGTTGCTGATATAACATCTGTCTACTGCATCTTTTTTTTAATGTACTTTGGGATATTAGCCTAATATCTCAATATCAGCCTAATATTTAAATATTTTCATGCTGATATAAATTTCACATTTACATTCCATTCCTAATATTAACAATCTCCTATATATAATACAAAACTTTCTGACCCTTCAGATACACTTTTGAGATCCAAGCTAAGTGTTTCCACAGAAAAGCCATTTCAAGAAACACGTATTTTACACATACATGTAAAATACAAGGATTAGTAATTAATGCCTTGATGTTTTGACAAAGTTCATTAAGCCTTTCAGAATGTGCATCATGCCAGTGCATTGCAGTGCAATGCAAGGATCAAAATATACTCTTTTCCCAAATAAGTCATATATATATATATGAGGTATATATATATATATATACCTCATTTGTGGTTTCCCATATCAACAATCTACATACAGGGATTTACATAAGCAGTAGCTTCTGGTTTTCCATATCAACAATTTTTCCAAGTATGTCTCTATTGTATTAGTTGTATACTTCCTAGGAGGATGAAAGTAAGTTAAACCACAGCAAACCTGGCCTAATCCTAAGTACACATGCTTTGTATCAACTCTGAACCCTTTGAAATCCTTGCAGCAAATAAATTCAGGAAAACAGACTAAGGCAAATTCATTACTTCTCTATCTCCAGCATGAGTGATGTTTTTTCAGCAGAAATGTACTGTAGGGGTTACCATTTTAATTGCTTCCCTCTTCTGAAAACAACTTCACTATCTCACCTGAATCTTTTGGCAGGTGGTACAGAATACAACAGTTGCTCAACAATACAGGAGGATCACAAGCAACCAAAGAAAACCATAAGCATATAACAGGAAACAAAGGTTTAAATTTTTTCTTTTTTTAAAAAATTGATTTAGTCTGGATCAGGCTTTTTGTATGTTTATTTAAGAAGCAGTTCATGTTGAACCACTTACTACATACTGCTGAATAAGCATAATTCTGAGACCCACAGTAAAGAAGTTAAATTTCTTCACTTATAGCTCATCTGAGACCTACAAAAATCTAAACAAGCAAGGAAAATGGCAGTTAAAGACTATACATTATGTCATAATTAAGAAATATTTGCAGACTTTACACACAACAGCTAATTTTTATTAGTACTTACTGGATCTCTGTGTGCACCGATTTCTGCTTCCAGGTACAGAGATAACAAATCTATCTACTTGAATTTCAATTATTAAAGGTTTTGCCTGGTGGCAAAAGATCCTCCCTATCCTAATTTTAAAAGGGAACAGACAGTAAGCTTGGATAAATGTATGTCTCTACTCCATAGGGGTAAAACCTGTGACATATATGTAAAAAGACCCCTTCCTCTTCTGCTAAAGCTTGTGAAGTCCCAGAGTAGATGCAGTCTGAAAGCCCCTCACCTATGCACAAGAAGTGATTGAATACTGTAGAAATCACAGCAGTACTTATCACTGACCTAAAGCATCTTCACTGCCTTTTCCCCAATCCAGTTCAATAAAGTTTCCTCCCTGACAAAGCCGCTGAATGTATTGTACCAATCAGGAAACTGAAGCGAGTGTTACTTAGGGACACCATGGACTCCACCTGGAAGGAGATGCTTTAGATGCTCAGAAGGGCATGGAACAAAAACACAGTAAACTGAGTGTAGGAATCCAGAAGCAGAGAAGTATCCCTCTGACTGCTCTGGGGGATCCTGACCTTCAAGAAAACATTGACTTTAACCCTCACCCGTGAAGCAAGCTTTGAAAATCTCTAGATAAACCAGAATCCATAAAAGAGTAAGATAGATAATAGAAAGTAGTGTAGTGTGTCACTAGAGTGAGAAACTTAGGTTTTAGGGAATTAACATGAAGTCAAGATGGAGGGAACAGGGCATTGTCTCATAATGCTTCTTCATGTACTGCATGTCCTGCAGTGTTAATAGAACAGAAGTGATTGGCTATCATTTGCTGCAGTTTTTAGTTATGTAGTTGGATGAGAAATGGTAATTGGTAAAGAAAAGAAAGTAAGTTTCAACTGTTAATAGGACAAAAGTGAATAGAAAAGACCTTGAAACTGCACATTCAAGGCCATTGTGATGGTGGGTTTTCCTATGCACTAAGTCCTGTGTGGACAGTGTCAGGTTTTTTGCTAAGATAATAATAAACCTGAAGACCAAAGAGAGAAAGTGTCCATCACAGCTTTTTTCCTGACGCTGAGATAGTGAGGTCTCCTTCAGCTTGGGAAACCTCCCAAAGACACCCAGTGTCTAGGGGCCGAAATACCACAACTGAGAGCACCTATGACAACAACACTGGCCTTTGAGAATGCTAAGCTTCTTTAAGAAAAATCTCAGACAGGAATCAGCTTTTCAAACAAAGGCAACTACTTTTTCTTTTTTTTACTTTTGCTAACTCGATTTTATAATCGATGTCTTCTTGTCACAGACAAGTCAACACATGAGCCATTGGGAGAGAAAAAGAACTTCCCAGATAAGTTGGAACACATCACACAACATACAGAGACAGGATCTTAGTATTAGAATAAAAAGAAACCCCTGTAGCATGACTTCTCATGATGGAAGTCCTGGATGTGCCTAAATTTGGAGGCAATAAAAACAGTTACTTGTGAGGAAGATGGAAAGAAGAATGAGAAGTTAAGCAGAAAGAAAAGGAGAGCAAGATGAAGAATTATGGAATCTGAGCACTAAGGCTGAAATGAAAGAAAAGAAGCAGGTAAGAACATTTGAAGGCTACAAAAAGAGAAGGAGACATCCCTAGGCAAGAAGTGAAGGTCCTCACATGATCCTGGGTACATATTCTGAAACACTGAGTGACATGCGTCTTCGGGGATAAGGGAAATCTCACCTTTGCTTTCCCACCCTGTCTGCAATCTGTCCATAGGGAGACTTACCTGTGGTGTAACAAACAGTGTTTTATGACTGCCAGTTGGAAAGGATTAATTTCAGCCTGGATCAGTAGAGCAGGCTTTCAAATGCCATCAGCAGCAAACTCCAATTCTCACTGTTTCTGTCTCTTTTCCCCAGAACTGTGTCACACATGGCTGGCTTTGCTGACAGCTGCTCCTTCTCCCCTCTCCAGCTCAGCCTCAGAATAACACAAATATTGTCCCATCTCCATAATTGCTGGCAGCATACTCTGGATTGGGTACCAGCAAAATTTTATTAAATTAAAGTATAAAATGAGTACAGTAAGGTTATTTTGCTTAATGCTTTTCTGACTAGCAAGTGATACTATTGAATACAGAAATCTCTTTAATAATGAAAACTGCATTCTGTCTGATTAGACTTAGAGTTGTGTTTTGCACAGCCAGATACATCAACATTATCTACAGAAAATAATACATGGCAGATGTCCTGTAAGTCAGAGTGGTTAAGGTACCTGGGTTCATCTTCATGTGTGTAGTAGTCTTGTAAAAAGAAAACATCAGTGATAGCACCCTGAGCAAAATAGAAATGACTGACCACTTAACTTTTACATAATGGATAAACATATCACATCCTAATGCAAAGGAAAAAGTTATTAATTTCATTTTAACTTAATATGTTTTGTAGTTAATGACACAAATTAGTTCTAACTTTATAATGATTTTTAGTGTTTATAATTTTTGTACATAGGCATAAATCAGCTGAGGTACATTACTGTACATTTAGTATGTTGAAAAATAAAAAGCCAGTAATGGAAACATATACACAATTTTCTTCTGATTGCACTAAACAACTTCCAACAATTGCTACAGGGATGCTAAAGTACAAGTGTAACAAGTGACTTTCCTCTTTTTCAAGTTAATGTTGGATAAATGTCTGACTTCTATCTCTTGAGCACTGCTCCCTTTTTTGCTCTGTATACCTACAGAGTATCACTGAGGAGAGAGAACAGGTATAAGTGTTATAAAAAGCTAAAGCAGAGGATAAGACAATAAATAGCTATAAAGATCATTAGGTAACACAAATTCCATGTGGGAACTCAATATTTTCAAATTACAAAAAACCCCAAACAACAAACAAAAAAAATTTAAAACCCCCACAAAAAAA
>VWZN01012398.1:2678-15755 GCA_013396955.1 Regulus satrapa | reverse complement strand
AAAAAAAAAAAAATTAAAAACCCCCAAAAAAAAAAAAAAAAAAAAAACCAAACCAAAAAAAAAAAACCAAAAAAAAAAAAAAAAAAAACCCCAAAAAACCAAACCAACCCCAAACCCCTGGATTTACAGAACAAATAATCTACACTAATTAAAATCTAGAACAATTCATCATATAAAAGAACCCTAAGATTTTAGCTGATTGTTGTTAACATGTCTTTTAGTCTCCTCTGTGACAGAGTCTGGAATGAGGATGTTTTAGATACATGTTTAGAAAATTCAGGCTTGTAAAAGGTGTTTGAATTCTGCCATTTGAATTCACTCTGACCTTCTATATACTTCAAGCACAGTACAGAATCTACTCCTGTGACAACTGTGGCCCCTGACAGAGAATGACATTAAGAGAAGTATTCAGGATCTTCAACAAAGCCATCACAGTACTCTACCTACAAGTGTTTCCTTCAAATAGGTCCAAGCTAGGTATTTAATAGTCACATGTGAGACATGGGATAGTCAGAAACACAGACTGATCTCCTCTCTGCTTCTAGACTTCTATTTGAGCAGCAATAATATTTCTATAGAAAATAATGATAGCTTTCCAAACTTTTCTAAACTGTTTTCTAAAATATCCAAATATACTATTTTCTTTTACTAATATTTTCCAGCACAGCTTTATCTTGCCAAGCTGAAGAAGACAGGTGGTTCTCCCTTAAAATTGCTTTGTAGCTTTTTCTTAAAGACAGACAACACAGAACAAACCCCATCCATTTCTAAACAAATTGCTCAGAGATGAAGACTGTAAAATTACCATCCCATTTCTCTAACTACTGTGTCCTCTATTTGACCAGTTTCATCAGCTACAACTACTGAGTCATACAGGTATTTATTTAATCCCAAACCATTTTACAAAAGGAGTGACATTCATGGAGCTATCATCATTCAAGAGAACAGAGATTTGGTTTTGAGCACAGAAGAAAAAATCTGGCAAATGGAAGCCAATGGCTCGTGCCTATTATGCATGTGTGGCTGGCACCCTCTGAGAAGGAACAGAAGCTCTGTCTCAGTCAAAACCTGAAGTGACAAGTCAACTGCATGCATGGATGTGCAGATGAGCAGAGTCTACCTGGTCTCCATATGCTGCACACAGGAACTTTTTGGGGCCAGGCAGAGCCCTTTGGCTGGCCTGACATAGGCCTGCAGGACCTGCCTTCCTCTCTGCAAGGCTAGAATGTGTCAAAAGAAAATAGGATAAAAGAATAGCCAGGCTTCATTCCTCATCTCTCTTAACTTGCTTAATCTCTAAACAACAAAATCAACCTTTTCAACAGTCTACTAATTGATACTGGGGGCATAAAGCCAAAATGATTTTGTGAGTATGACTAATGGCATAGAAAACACTTTGACAGTATTCTGAGAATGCCAAGTTATAAAATATGGAAAAAATTAATGACTGCAATTTTGTTATTGATATACTATTTATTTATCCATTTTATTTATGTGACTACTTAAATATACTTATTTTGAAACCTAATAGGTACCCATACAGAGAAGAAAAACCCAAACCAACACCCTCTCATGCTCATTAAGTAAAGTGTGGCACCAGGTGGGTGCTGCTATAATTCCATTTGCTATCTATTTAGGAAGGCCAGACTTTAGTGAACTGGGCCACACTAAGGTCAGAACTGGTAGCAGCGCACTGATCATATAAAAGCTACTAAACACATGACAGGAATTATAGCAGAGCACACATAAAAAAAATTTGGCCCTTTGCTCCCTTTCTTAGTCCTATAGGCAGGAAATGCTTTACAGAGATGACCAGACATTTAAAAGAAGTCCCTTGTTACAAGGGCTGTAGTACAGTAATTGTCTGCAAAAAAGCTGCACAGCTTCTGCAGCATACTTGTGAACTGCCTCTGGAACACAGTGTCAATGTCCCTATGACCACAAGGTACAGTATTAGTAAACTGTAAAGCAATTCTGGTCTCTCTCAGAAAAATTATAAAATGAAACAAAGGTGAAGTTTGCAGCTGTGCATTTGGATGTCATCTGTTTAATTACTTCTATAATTTTATTGTTTTAATTCCTCAGCAAAAATAACAGCATGAGCAAGACTGAACTTTTAAAAATCAGTTTTTCATTTTTATACTTTGTTTGAGGAATCTCTTTATACTTCTGAAACATTCACCCAAATTCAGGGAGCACTGTATAAATATACACTTGACTGACTGTATAAATGATAAGTATGCATAATTCCAATGGAAGTTCTGTGTGATATTCTTGGATGCCAAATGTTTCTTGAAAAAAAAAACCAAGTGGAATACAGTTTCTCTTAACAGTGGAAGTGTAGAGAGGGGAATAGCAAAAAAAGGCAAAATACAATATAACCTAAAGACATTTATACTTTTTTTTTGTGACAGAAATAAATTTATCTCAAAACTTAGTGCTGTCTAGCAGTCAAAGGATCTTCCATTTCAATTTTTTAAATATTTTGTGTCTACTTACTTTACCATATGACTAAGAGAAATAATCTTGTGACTTTCCCATTGTTTTCAGCCTGCATTTCATTGTGGTTTAATTATTAATGTAGTTAAGTGGTACAATATTTCAGTCTTTCCAGATGTTCTATAAATTCACCTGGAAATACCTAGGTGAAGTTTTACTGAACATTGCCTTTATATTTGATACATGGAATTTCTCTAAATGGTGCAAGGTATAAAGAATCTGGTATAAGGAACAGGCTGGAAGGCAAACTGTCCTCAGTGTGTTTCATAAGCTGATGTGGGACAGGATTTCTTTTTGCTGCTGTGTCAGTATATCAAAATCATACCTGGACATCAATCAAACCCTGATCTGAAGCAGAAAAGAACATTTTAAATAAATAAATAAATACCAGCTTTTCCTTTACGTTAAGCAATGTATATTAATGGATACTTTTAATGCCTATTGCAATAGATAATGCTTATAGCATGGGTAATACAAGAAACTACTCTAAAACATTAATATTTAACTTTCCAAGTCAATTCACATTTCTCTTTGGCACTGCTTACATTTGTTTCTCCAGATGCCACTTGTATTTCCTACTTCTTCTTATAGAATCATCATATTCATAATGGCAAGCTGGAACTATTTTTGAAATACTGTATATGATATTCTAAAATATGTCAATAACACAGTATTAAAAATAACCCTCCTGTAGTTCTTTCCTGAGGTCATGGCACTACTTTATCTATTTCAATATCCCTTTTTTAATCCCTGATAGAAAACCTCACTCCATAGTAATTATGAAATATATTACCTGTCATGTTAAAGCCAGTATTTATCTTCCTTAAAACCCCAATACACTATTGTTAATTGACTGCTGGCACTTCCTAAGATGTATGCCTAACAAAAGATAGTGATAGGAAATTTTGCTTGTAAATACGCTCTTGAAGGAGAGCAAAGAGAGCAACAAAAAAGATGCAAATCTACTCAAAAGATCCCTGTGTACTCAAAATATTGACCATGAAGACTACAGATTCTAGGGTCAGGTAGTTCAGTGACTCCACGTTGCAGCCCAAATATTTAAATGGTGGTGGTTATAGAGAAATCATAAGAGTTTTATTTTTCTGCATGGAGCTAAAAAAATTTTAAAAAAAATTGCAAGGACACTGCACAGACGGAAACATGCAAACAAATACACTGCCCATTTGGGAAACAGCAAATTTCATCATCTGTATTAATTAACCAATAAAGCTGTCTGAATACAATGGATCAAAAAAGATGCCAGAGAACTGCATACCTCTGTATTTTTCTTGAATACATATATGCACATGTTTATACATCTCCAAGCTTAAAAATCTTCAAATTTGCTTTGCAGCTGGATTCGCTAAGCTACAAGTTTCTTCCCATTTCTTGAAAAACTGTAACATACAAATCTTAAATAATACTATTCAATAGTTAAATAATTTTGGTTATCTGACAGAGTTCAAAACTCTTCTGTTCTTGTCCTGCAAGTACGGAGCATCTCTATTTGTAGATACTCCTATGTTCTATTTGCACCACCTTCACATCCATTTCTTTTTTAGTGCTCAAGAACACACAATACCAAGCCAGAAAACTGGAGTAGCTGTGATTTATGCCAATCACTTACTCTGAAGTTAGCAGTGATGCCTGATAGTATCTCTGTATTTTATTACTCTCAATGTGCACTTGTGTTAGCCATTAACATACCAATGCTGGCCATTGCCTTCTCACAGAAAAAAACCCCAAAACCCTAGCAACAAAAATATCAGTGGGCATGAAAAATGCTTTGAGAGGCTGAAGAATCATACATTTATCTTTGTGTCCAGCAACTAAAAAAGGCCATAAGATTACAAGCCAACTCTTAAAAAAAAAAAGTGATGGATTTTTTTGTTCTTTAGGAAGAGAAAGAAAAAAAGAAAAAAAGAAAAAAAAAGCTTCTGAAATGCATCCCAAGCCAAATACATGGCTTTTTAATTTCCTTTTTTTTTCTTTATTGCAGCATAATCAGTTTTAATAGCACAATAAGACCTTAAACAGAACACACATTAAGCACAACTTTTGACCATACTTAAGGTGGTTGAGCTAAGCTATAGCTATAAATTGAAAGCTATTTATATATTTTAGCTTTATCTAAAATGAAACTATATTGGAAAAGGCAGTTAAGAGCTAGGAACCATGCTCACTTAAAGAGTAAAATTTGAGTTGCTCAGGATTACAGTAACATGGATTTGATTTTTCTACGGGAGCTCGGAAGAGCATCCCATGGAGAAATATGCTAAAATAACATGTTATCATTCTGTATATTTCTGATAATCCTTTTTGATAAATAATTGAAAACCAAAGTTGAAATGCTTACAAGCATTAAATGAAAGACACTGGCAAACAGTTTTGCAAAAGAAAGAAGTCCTCTATCCAAAATGTAGTTTAAGAACTGTGGTATGAATTTGTCATAGATAAAACCCTGTGAGGGACATCAGAGAACCCACAAATATTTATGGAATGAACCGCAATCTGTACACAGAAGTTAACAAATGTTTCATTACAGACGGGATATGCTTTTCTCAGTAACAAAAGCACACAACTTGCATTATAGTTACCTGAGATTCTGCTACAATTAAAAATGCTACTAAGAAAAGGAATCTGCTTCATATGATATTGGGAAATACTTTTCAACAAAAAAGTATTTGTTGAAACCAGATATGATGTAAATTATATTTACTCACAAACAGTTAAGAAGAAAACTGTATAGAATAAAGGGTTTTAAAAGCTTTCCTCAGTTCTTTTAGAAAAATTATTTACTGCAGCCAAGACTTTCGGTATTAATTTTCAGTATATAAGAAAAGCAACCTTGAGATATGGATTAAATCATATATTTTAAGAATCAGTGAAGTAAAGTCTTCAAGAAATGGTAAGGAATTTGTGTAAAGCAAAGGAACATTACTTGAGTAAATCATACAGAGGAACCACTCCAGCTCTTAACGTGGCATTATCTTCTCCCATGCTAACAGAAACCCCAACACCTCCTCTCATTCCCCCCTGTATTTTACAATAACAGGTGCAATATAAAGCTAATTATTCAGGGGAAAAAAAAAAGATTAAAGGGATGTAACTTGAAGAAATGTAAAACCTTCAATAATGCTACTTTATAACATAAAGCATGAAACACAAATCACAACTCATATAAAGAAATAACTCTATCTTTCATATTACTCTTTATTTCCCAATTTAATCTGAAAAATTTTTCATTGCATTAAAGTTCCTGAGTACATAAACTGTGAAAGGTTTTCTGGGATTTTTAACTGGTATTTAATGTGTTCTTTCTTTGTTTCTGTGCCCTTTCTTGTTTACCTTTTAAAACTGTTACAGCCTATTTAGTAATGTTAATGCTGAATCTGATAACTATTTAAAAATTCTTAGTACACAGTGGTAAATTCCATGTTTCAAAAGCCCAGAATCATGATGGCAGATTAAGGTGATCCAAGCCCATGCTGATAAAATACACCTTTTTGCAAAGGCTAATCCTTGTGTGCCTATACAGTGAATAGGTTCAGGATAATAACCTTACTGAAAACAATTGTCTGATGTTCCCCAACATTTTAAAAATTCTTTCAGCCTCTTCCTCATACACAAGTACAAACAGCAACACCATGAAGAAGTAGATCTTAAAAGTGTTGAAATTTAGATTTACAGTTTAAATGGACACAAAATTCATTGCCCAATGACTGTGGATAAAGTAATGTTTAAAAATGACATTATATTCATCCCACTCTGGGAAGCCCAGGGCCACACTTTACTCCTTTGGTCCCCTCACTGGGCATGGCTGGTCTGCCTAGCACTTTTTTGGATGGAAGGGTGAGAGACTTCTCTACTCAAAGAACTCTTCAAATATCTGACATGTTTTCTCTCCCCTGTGGTAAGACAAGAATTGCTTTAGGGAGGAATTAACCGTTTGGAAAATATTTTCAAATGGGAGAAAGGGCCATTATATTAGTTAAGGGAAGCAAATAGTTACAGACTTGATCTGAATGAAGGAGGTAGATTTCAGTGCTGGTTAAAGAGAAAGAGACATGAGATTTTTGAGGGGTTAATTCAAAATGTGGAAACAAAGAAGGAAAAGAAAAAAGGGAAAGAGATTACACTTCCTAGGGAGAAGATGAGGACAACTGCAATAACCTTAGATCTCATGAAAAAGCTTGCATAACAAGTATTTAGAATCTTAGGACTAGGAAATATCAAAGCAAGAAGTTCAAGAAACAGAGCATTCAAGTATATAGAATACAATGAAAAGTTTAAAAGGATTAGCACTAACCAAAAAACCAAACAATTTGTTTGATTTTATTTTGATTTGCTTTATCACAGCAGAACTGCAGTTTTGCGAGGAAAAAAAATGAAATAGAGAAAAGACCATGTTAAGCAGCATCTCAAACCAGCACAAATGAAAGAAATCCTAATCTCTCCCCCCACTCCATTACCCTAAACATATCACAGGTTTCAAAACTTTGGTTGTATGAATTTCACATGGCAAGCCCTGCATATACCACACACAAAATACCAATTAACTGTTTTAAAACATTATTTGAGACAGCAAGAAGTATTAGAAGACCAAGGAAACTCTGAGTCCAGACTGCTATGTTTCTCTAACTTAACCTTGACTTTGCAGAAGATACAGTGCTTAAGATCACACACAGCTGACAAATCCTTATATAAAGATTAAAAGTGTAGCACAAGAGCAAAGCAGAGACAGCAATGCCCTTGTGGATGTTTACTTTAAAACTGCTATTTACTTCTGACCTTAAGCTGTTTAATAATGGCATCATAATAAGTGTAAAAAATGGAGTACATGCTACAATAAATCATATAAAGTAAGTAGACTTTGAAGACTCCATTTTGAAGAGATGCATCCCTGATGCCTGGCTCTTAAGTTCACAGCTAAACTGTCCAACCTGAGAAATTCTTGCTCTGAACACACAATCCAGTTTAAAGGGAGTCTGGAAACCCATTCCCAATTTAGTTCTAAACCACACAGAGGTGACAGAATGAGTGATGCCTGAATAATGAAACAGCCACACGCAATTCAAATTCTTTGTGTGTTAACTAGGACAGTTCAACACTAACCACGACTGGCTTGCACACACACATCATATTTGCCACTGAACTGGTTCACAGTGCCAGGGGAGACCATTGCAGTGTCCTGCTCTGCTGAAGAATGGGCACCTCCACCAAGGTCACTGGTTCTCCTCAACACTGGAGCCCCTCCCAAACATGTGAGCAAGAGCCCATGGTCTTCCAGACCAAATCTGAACAGTTTTGAGAGATTTTTGAAGCTGCTCTTTGAAATCTCCATCTAAACCAGAGCTTTTGGCCACACATATACACAACTCTGTGAATCTTGGTGCAAATTCGTTCCTCCTCCCCAGCCCTCCACAAGAAAGACAGTGATGCAGCTAATGTCAAGAACCCAGATGTGCAAACACCTCAGCCAAGCCAGAAGCAGAAAGGAACAACTTTGCAGATAAAATGCATATTAAGTCCTCAAAACAAAGCTAAAAGCAACAAAAAATCATTGAGGAAGGTCACTGTTTTTTATATTAAAATATTTTTAATGTATGCATTGTTTAAGAATTACTAGACTTCAAAAAATCTTTATTAGTTATGTGTTTCAACTTCGATCTGTTTAAATTCATTGCTTATTCTTTTGAATTTATTCTTTATTGATACGTACTTGTTTTTCTTTTCCCCCTTAGCATATTTAATAAGGTTTCCAAAAACGCAGCCCTGATTAACAACAAATGGATGCTTAAATGACATAATGCCACTGCTCTTTGATAGGAATGTTTCTAGGAAGTATATTTCAATTTCCTTTCCGTGAAGAGCTGCACAAAGAAATTAAAACTTCTTGTATGAATCAGGTTCTGTGCTACTAAGTGAAAGAAAAAATATAAAGTAAGTATGTGTATTGAGAATACAGTGACTAAACATCAGTTAAAGAGAAAAGTAAAGTTGTAAAAATTATTTCCTTATAAAATTTATTTTATTCTTACTTATAAAAAAATGTACTTCAAATATATGCATTTAGGAAAATTAGTTATGCTGAAGATTCCTGTAGAACTCACAAAGAAATTTCAAGTAAAAACAAGCTTCATAGTTAAAGCTGAATGAACATTTTTAAAGCCAAACTCCAAATATAAATTTAGCTTTGAATAGCTTTTGGTATTAGATAATTAACAAGCTACATTTCTGAAACTACATGGGCAGTTCCAGCTGTTATTTTACAATTAGTTTCCACTGAGAGTTTTAAATTAATAACTGCTGCAATAGCCTCAAACATGCCAATGCTAATTAGGAGTGGTGTTTGCACGTAATGCTATCCATATATATGAATATTTTACTGGGCAAAAGGTCCAAGCAGACTTTTTTTTCCCCTCTCTGCTAAACAAAGAAGAAAGAAATGTACAGCAGGAACAGACTTTACTTCCAAGCACTACTCTAGAAGAGTAGTACAGGATTCTTACAGAAGAGAAAGATGATTTTCCCGAGTCTTTAGAAAACTTTATGTTAAAGAACATGTCTTCAAGTACCATAGCAAAGAACAATATTTGGAACTTGCTATTTAGTTTAAATATTTTGATTTACACCCCACCTCAACAATTATTAATTCTAAAGTTTATTAAATACAAAAATAAATAAGATTATATATTCAAATTCTATGCAGAGAGAATTATGTTTAAAAAAAACTCTTCAGAAACAAAATCATTCTGGTTTGAAATGTGAAAAAAAAAGTTAATAAATTAAGAGAGTGATTTCAAAATCTTTGCTGTTACAATTTTTTTTCTTCCTGAACACAGAGAGATGAGAACTTAAAAGGATGCTAATGCAATCCCATTTAATAACTTGCATGAAGAAAAACACATACCTTTTAAAACCCTAAGAATTTATTATCTTAATTTTTTTTTTTCAAATATAATATCAACCTGCAGTTTGAATAATTTTGAATTTTGTGAAAAACTGCAGTACAGATTGTACAATATACTAAATACTAAATACAATATACTAAAGCTAATACTTTTCCTAATTCCCTATGGTACATATGGGTGATTTAATAAGTGGCTCACGTTTCCCTCAAAACCTATGTGCATACCTTTTTTTTTCACTGATTATCTTCTTTCCTTTATTCAAAGAAGAAACAGCTTGGGTCAGCAGTAGCTAATTCCTTGTTTGCCTACCAGATAAAACTCAATAAAATACTAAAAACTAAAATAGGCAAAATAGAAAATAGGTCTTAATAGAACATTTGTAAAATAATCAACTCTTAAAAGGAAATTATGCATATTAGATCCATATTCTGGGAAACATTTAGTTATATTTAGTTTCTGGAAAACATTTAGTTATCTAACTTCTATGCAAAACCAGAACAGTTTTTATTTTAACTGTTATTTGATTTGAGAAAGAAAATATCAAAAATTAAACCTTTTATGCATAATAAAGTTATAGAAAATCCAGGCTTTTTTTAAAATAATTTCAAGGTATAGCTTTTCAAATATAAACATGTCAGAATATTTCTGAAGTGAAGATGCTTACAGATGTGGGTGCTGAAAAGTTTTGAAACACATTTGATTTTCCAAACCACATTTGAAAGAAAAAACAGATTTCCACACAGACTGTTGGCTATGTATGTGCTTCTTTCATAAATTCCTTGAATCATTTTTTCCTTCCTTTCACTCCAGCACTATCAGTACAGACACAGAAAATTGTTTATTACTCCTTATTTCACTGACGGATTTTTGTTAACCAATTATGGTCATTACATGATTATTACAAGGACATTCTGGATGGAGTTCCTTGAAATAAAGATAAATACCAGCTATTCTATAGAGAAAATAGCTTTGTTTTGCTATTTGCAAATGCTTGAGAATTAAACAGTGAAAAACAGTAAACTACAAAAATGAAAAAACTATTATAAGAAAAGGCTTGTATTAATAAAAAGCAATGAAAAAAAAATCTACAGTTACCTTTTCATGAGTAAACTTTTTACACATAATGTTGTTGCGGGGAAGGGCATAGAACTTCCATTTACATTCACAAATTGAAAACAGTCTAGGGACAGCTTTATGCTTTGATCTATGAAAGATCTACACATGAAAATGACCATAGAACACTCAGACCTGGACTATTAAGCTTTGATATATGACATGAATGAAATCCTTGGATCTCAAAAATGATGAATCCAGAGCAGGGACAACAATTAAGTTCCTTATTGGCCAAGCTGAAGAAAGCTTGGGATTCTGTTTACCTGAATTCCCAGAACTTGATAGTTTGGCAGTATTATTCCTGATTTCATAAGAGCTTTACACAACAGCCTCCAAACAGCCTCTGTTCTCTGAGCTCTTAGTCAGCAATTCAGTTTCTGCATTAACTATACTGTAACTTAATATTATTTTTACTCTGTCTGTTCATGGATACTCCCTAGAACTCCATTAACTACTGTTTCATGACAGTTTGGTAAACACAACCCTGTTGGGATGATCAGCAACTACCTATAAAACCAATCAGAGCATTTGCACAGTTTGTGGTGTAATTAGGGCCCTTATCCCAACACAGAAGTAGAACTAATCATCTCAATGTCAGGTTCATCTTTAAGCATATCCATGCATCGACTTCCTCTTCTTTTTTCAGTCAAAGAACCAGAATTTCTGGGTCTTGTGATGAAATTCTCCCAACCATTTTCCTATTGAGAGTGCCCAGTTCTGCTGGTAGCTTAGCACAACTAGTACTATTCAATGTTCATACCCCCAACAAACACATTTCTTAAAAATTCATTAAAAATTCATTAAAAATTCACCAGTACTTAAAGCCCACAAAAAGATAGTTCTCTCCTTCATTGTTTAGCAGAAACTTCATTTACTCTGACTGACTCCTTCACAGTTTCAATTAACTGCTCTTCCCTCCATTTAACCAGGCTAGACAACTGTCTTACTTGCATTCTTATCCCAAACCTCCTTTATTCTCCTCCCTGACCCCATCCCAAGGCCTTCTGATAATCTGATAATTTACCAATCAACAGAACTGGCAGTTTTTTGATGGCAATGTAGAGTTCCGGTAATATTTGTGGAACACAAATTCAGCTGGAGCTGAAGTTTAACAATCGGAGAATCATGAAAATCATTAAAAACAACAAACCAACTCCTACAGTTTAGCAGAAGAAAAAAATTGAAAAAGAGACATTGTCTATTACTGTCACCAGAGAGAAATGTGTCATCATACTTTTGTCAGGAGGCCTAAATTTGCTGTTATGGTGCATGTATCTTTCTTTACTGCATATTAGTATCAAAACTAAATTAGTCCATTTTCTACGGGAGAAAATACTCTAAGACTAATTTTTATATGGTATAGGAGAATTGAAGTTACAATATCAATACTTTTTGTTCCAACTTTAAATAATCACCCAAAACGACATTTGCGCCCAAACATTTGAGGCACATTGTTTTCCCAACATTCCCTTTGCAGTTTAGTTCTCTCTCCAAGTTAGCATGTTAGTTCTTTCTCCTAAAACAGAATAGATGGAGTCACTTCAGCCTACAGGCCAAAAGTGGTCTGGTTTATTTAGTATATTTAGTTTATTTAGCATGACCTGCAGCCATACCAAACTTACCTTTTATGCACTGGCATTCTACTAATTATATATGAGCACATTCTGCTTTTCAAGTATAAATTTATGGGACAAATTCAAAAGATGTTTGGAAATACTATTCAGCCTCTAGCCATGAGAATGTTTCTCAGCCTTTCCTAAAAGAACAGTTTCTAAATGAGAAGCAAAAATTCTTTCTCATGAAGCACTACAAAAGTGACACTAATTGCATGTGGTTGTAGTTCAGGCCTAAACAGAAGACTGTTTAAAGCAAAGTGACACCACAAATTAAGTTTGTATCCACACTCCAGAAACACTGTAAAGACAGTGGTTCAGACAACAATTTATTTTCTTTTATTCTATTAAAAGCAGCAGCATCACATTAGAGAAGAGAGGCTGGAAAAAGACAGAAGATGACATGTTGGGATTATTAGAATACTGTAGATGCTAATCCTTCAGTAACCAACAGGCTTCTGTGATTTATTTTTTTAAGAGTCTCTTACACTGTCTGTTGTACTACTTGTACCTCTGTTAATATTTACTAAGAAATCTTTCACCTAAGTACATGAGCTACACATTGTGTGGGTTTGCTTATTTTACTACTCAATTTTTAAGCTTTCTGTATTAGCTCCAAGATTTTTATCTAGTACCCTGTACCATGGGCATGTTAAAAATATGCAAATATTTTGTAAGAAGAGCTCTCATATTTGGAGAAACAAATACTAACATTAGACCTAACATCATGTGTTAATAATATTCCACTGGGTTTTTTCCTTGTGTACAGACTGTATGTTCTGCCCAACAATACAAAACCCTTTTTATTATTTTATTAAAAAAACAACTGAAAAGTGGTGAAATTAACTTCACTTAGAACTCCAGCAGTCTAACAGCAGTGGCTGCATGTAAGACATTGAAGCGATATCTTCTAACACACTTCTGTAAGCACACTTAGC
>VWZN01012397.1:13749-30815 GCA_013396955.1 Regulus satrapa | reverse complement strand
CTCCACTGACTTCTCTTTGTTTCTGGGAGAGAAAAAAAAAGGGATTTTTGGTGTTCCTTGCCCTCTGTGGTGGGGTGAGGATGGGGAATGGGATGGGACAGGACCCCCCGTGCCCCCTCTGCCTTCCCTTCCCAGCTCTGATCCCCAGGCAGTGCTGCTGATTCGTGGCTTTTCCTGCCCCACATCCCTCTTGTTACCAGAACTCCCTGGATTGAACCCTTTTTCCAGTGGACACCACCACTTTGGGATGCTCTCTGTACCCCCCAGAGGGGCAGGTTGGGCACAGGTAATGCTTTAATCACTTTTTAAATTGTCCTTTCCCACTAGGAGCCAGCCTGGCTCCAGCTCCCTGCTTGTTCCCACCCTGCCAGAGAGTGGCAAACTGGTTTTAACTGGGATAACACTTCCCTGAGTAAAGTCCTCGGGTTTTTTTATCATTTCACCACCAAGTTGATGGCATCATTTCCAAAAACATCAAGTGACAGCACCTGGCTGCGGATGGCAGGCAGGAGGTGCCTCATTTTGGTTTATATTTGACCCACAAAGGAAAAAAAGCCACATATTTTTGTTTTCTTCCTGTAAGTCACCACACCCCCCGTTATTGACAGGGAAATTATACGGCAGAGTGGTGTTTGTTTATAAAAGAAGGGTGATTCACACTGCCACAGGAGCTGGAAAGGGTTAAACCCAAAATTACACCGGTCCCGGAGAGAACCATAAACAGGAAGTTCTCCCAAAAAAAAAATTAAATTTAAACCTGGTGACTCAGGTTGGCTCCGGAGCTGCTCAGGGAGGGTCACAGGGGGTGCAGCCCTGGATTATTCCCGGTGGGTAATTACAGGGTTGGGTTTGAAAACAACGGGAAAAGTGGGAAGAGCAAGGTCTGGAGTTTGGATACTCTGGGGTTTTTTTTGCTTCATTCCGCCCGTTCTTCCACTGCAGACTCTTTCTCCTGTTGCATACAGTTGGATTTTACAGATAAAAAATATTTCCTGATGGTCCAGCTGTTGGATGGAGCAGTGCTGGGAACTTGGAAGTGGAGCTGGTGGGAAGCAAATGGAAAACCAGCAATGGGAAAAGCCAGACTGGGAGGCAGCAGCCAACACAGCCCCAAAATCCTTGGGTTTATCTCAAGTTTTGTGTAGCAGCGTGAGAATTTGGGTTAGTCCAGTCCAAATACTCAGGAGGGGACTCAGACTTTCCCAGAAGCTCCTGGTGCAGATTTGGGATGGGATGGAATGGGATGAAGCTGGGCTGTAGGTGAAACATCTCTGGCAAAAACCACTTTAATGTCATTATGACCTCAATTTTTTCTGTTCATTTAAAGCATCACAACCCAGAAAACGTTGGGAGATTCTGGCCGAGATGCTTTAACCAAGCAGCACCTCTTTAACGTAATTAAATCCATTGACAACAGCAGTTGAATTCCTGGATTTTCATTATACTGATAGGTGAAAGAAATCCAATTATTTTCAGGCCGCCTGCGTGGCTGCTCCCAGCTGACCCAGCCACCCTTACATATGTTGTGTAATTTATTTAGAGTACTCTTCACATTCAGGTAACCCAGATTTTCCTGGGAATTAGGGATTTTAAGAATGAAGGCTGTGCTGGCAGGTGAGCCGCTCCTCCAGCTGTTGGAGCAGAGGAATCCTTTGAAGCAGCTCGAAGCTCCAGACACTGGGTTGTTACTTCTTTTGATATCCTCTTTCTAAATATTTACAGGCTTTGTTTGGGTTTTTGGTTTTTTTTAGTATTATTTTATCCTCCCCAGCAGATTTGGTTTTGAACAGAGCGGGTTCTTCAGCTGCTTGTGGAGCCTCCCTGCCTTGATTTGGGCTGGAGGGAGGATTCCTTGGGGAATCAAAGGGACCCTCAAGGACCATCCAGTGCAGCTCCTGGCCCTGCACAGGCACCCCAAAATCCCACCCCCTGCATCGCTGGGAGCGTTATCCAAATGCTCCAGGAGCTCCGGCAGCCTCGGGGCCATGACCATTCCCTGCAGAGCTGTCCCAGGGCTCATTCCAGCCTTTGGGGGATGGCTCTTCCCCTAAAAGCCAGCCTGGCCCTCCCTTGGCCCAGCTGCGGCCGTGTCCTGGGTCCTGTCCCTGTCCCAGAGCAGGGATCCGAGCTGCCTCTCGGGGGGAGGTTCTGCAATGCTGAGGAGTCTCCCCAGAGCCTCTCCCACCCTCTCTGGGGGCGCACAGAGCCTGGGATGAGGGGCTGCCACCCCGGGACAGCCCCCAACCCCACCCCAGCAGCAGGCCCGGCATCGCTGCCTCTCACACATTCCCTTCTCCTCTCTCTTTTCCAGGATCCCGTTCAAGATCGGGCAGCCCAAGAAACAGATTGTACCCAAGACAGTGAGTAAACCAGTTCCCCCTTTTTAGCTCCAGCCTTGGATCATGTGGCTGATGAGTCAAGCCGGCACTTTGACTCGTCCCATTTTGCAGCGTGTGGGAGGGAGCTGGAGCAGCAGAACCTGTTGCCGCGTGTGACCAGCGCTCGGCTCCTCGTGCGAGGAGCGAGGGGGAGCCCCATGCAGGGAGAATATTTTGGTTTGGGATCTGTTGAAATCATAATTTTTTTGGTTTTTGGTTTTGGGTTTTTTTTTTGGGGGGGTGTATGTGCGTGTGGGGTGGGGGGAAAGAGCTCTCTTGGTCTGGCACAGTTTTCCTCGGAGATGGCTGAACGGGTTTGCTTCCTTCCTTCCTTCCTTCCTTCTTTCAGCAATGGCTTGTTTGTTCATCCTTTCGGAGCAGATGGAGGAGGAGGAGTGGTTCAGATCGCTGAATATAACTGTTTCCAAAGAAAGGCTTATAAGCTGAGATGCTTAGTGCTCGGGCGTGAATTAATTTGTGCTGCACAGCATTTGCTTTAAAAGCAAATTAAAAAAGCATTTTGTATTCCCGTGGATTTGAGGCTCCTACCCCAAGTGCTGCTGCTTGCAGCTGGCTGTGGTATTTTCCCTTCTTAAGCAGCTTGGCTTTGCATTTGTCCCGTGCCAAAAAAACCCCCAAAAAAGCTGTGGAAGCTCCTCCCAGGAGCTGGCCCTGAAAACTCACCTGGACACCTGCTCTAAAAAGGGAGAGGCAGCGTGGGGCACAGCTTGTCCCTCTGCCACCGTTGGTGACCTAATCCCCTGCACAGACTGACATCCCTGATCCTTCCTCTCCGGGACACTCGGCTAATTCCGCAGGATGCGTGGGCACCGCGGCTCTGGGGCAGTTTCTCCTTGGGACATGACATTTTCCCTGGAGGCAGAGGGCTAATCCCACCACTCCCTTCAAGGCTTGATTGTCATGTTTTATTTTAAAGGATTTGGTGGTTGTCTGCTGCCGTGGAGCAGCAATTTTCTGTAACAGCTCCAAACTGTCAGTACAGAATTTAAGCCAGGCAGGAGATGAAGACGAGGACTGGTGAAATTCCTCGGTGGTTTTTCCATGATTTCAGCTGCCCTTTTCCAGGGGCTGGCCATCCACCAGGAAGGTGCTGCTGCCTGTGATCCCTCAGGTGGGGCAGCCCAGCCTCAGCTCTTCACACCTCTCCCAGCTCGTGTCGGGAGCCCCCACATCCCTTGCTCCACAACATTTTGCCTTTCCCAGTGTTCCCAATGCCAATATCCATCCAGGCTGGGGCAAGAACCAACTGCTCTGCAGCTCTGGGTGTCTTGGCCAGCTCTGCTGGGCATCTCCAGCCCACCCACTCTCTCCAGTTGAATATATTAGATTTCCTTGCCGGTTTCCCTGCCCTCCTGCTGCGTTCTCTGCTGGGAGAGGTTTTTCTCCCCTAAAATCAGCCATTCCTGAGCTCGGGCTCCCTGCAGATGAGCGGTGGCACCTTTGAGATCTTCCCTTCCCCGGAGCTGCTGGAATGTGCTGTTCTGAAGCACTTGGCAGCCTTTGCTTATATATACATGTGTGTGTATTAAATAGAACAGCTCAGAATATCCGGCAGGCAGAGGTTCATTCAGCACCCAGAGCCTTTCCAGGCCTTTCCCTTTTCCTTCCTTCCTTCCTCAGCTCCCCAGGAACAAGATTTTGTGTCAACAAAGCTGGAAACCCATTTCTAAAAGGCTTCCACTTGCCCTGGGCTGATGATAATGATGATGATGATGATGATGGTGCTGGTGGTGTTGCTCTCCAGGCAGCAGATAGAGGGAAAGCAGAAAACAGGAAGCCAAAAACCTTGGAACTTCACGCCAAGCGTAGAGCGCAGTACTTCAAAGCAGAACAAACGGCAGGAAACCACGGCTATCCCCCGGGATCAGGCATTCCCTGCCGTGGCGTGGCAGGGATGGGGCTGCTTTGAGCTGCAGGCCCCCAGTTTTACCTCCCAGTTGCCGCTCCATCTGTGCAGGCGTTGGGGAACAGCAGCAGCAGCAGCAGCCAAGGGCTGGGATGCTCCAGATGTTGGGCTCCGGAGCCCGCTGCAGGAAGTGGGAAGGTGTGGCATCTCCAGGGCTGCATCCCAATCCCGTCGGAAGGGAAGTGGTTGTGGGTAGAGGATCTCCCACTCGCAGAGACCGGACCACAAAAGAGGATGGTGAGGGGGAAGGATTAAAAAAAAAGCAGCATTTGTTAGGATCTAACTTCTTTGGCTCTCCGTGAGGCCTGGGACTGGAGTCAGGAGAGGGGGGTGGCTTTGCCGAGAGGCTCGGGGAGCCAGAGAAGCTTTTTTGTTGTCTCGATGCCGGGGCTGATGTCAGATCTAGGCCAGGAGTAGTCCTGAAAAGCAATTTGCCTGGGCTGCCGAGGAATTAGTCATGACTCCCTGTGCCCACTCGCTTGTGATCCTTTGGAGAAGGGCACCGTGTCAGCCACAGTTTAGCTCTTGAGGGAGAAGGAAACCCCGGTAGAAAATATCAGCTGGTGAACCGAGGTGATCTCCCCCTCCCCAGACACGGCTCTGCTTTGTTTCCACCTTAACCTGGGCAAATCCAATTCCGGACAGCATAATCTCTGCCCTCCTCTCCCCTGAAAAGAGCAGCTGTCACCGGGCTCTGGGAGGACCTCATGCTCCGAGAGGAGCTGCTGTCAGCAGGGCCACGGGCCCACAGCCCAATTAAACTAATGCCCAGTGATAGCAGTTAAACCTGTTAGAATTATATCTCTCCATTTTTATTGCTCAGCCACGAAGCCTCTTATGGCAGAGATGTTCTTCCCTCCCTCGGGACAGCTCCGCTCCCAGCAGAGGCTGCGCTGCCGTCGGAGCTGTCTCGTCTCCCCGGCTCTCCTGCAGCTGAAGTTCACCTGCGTCCCCCCGAGGTTGCTGCCTGCCCTTCACCGGGTCTGGCATGATGGGAGCAGGCAGGGAGCCGGGCAGCAGAGCCGGCCCTGCCTCCCCGCCGGGCACGGGGTGAGCGAGGTTTTCTCCTCAGCCCTGCTCTGGCCCGGGCTGACTCAGACCGCTCGCCCTCCTCCTCCTCCTCACTGGCCTGAGTCAGCTTGGCAGGGAGTGGAGACCTGAGCTGCCAAACTTCCCTTCCTTGACTCATCCCAGCAGCTCTGCCTTCCCCGGGGATGTCGGACGGAGGAGCTCCGTGAGCAGCAGGATTCCACTGCAGCTGTGCCCGTCAGCACCTTCCCGTTGGGCTCCACCAGCGAGCTGGAAATCCCAAAACGATGGAGTAAAAGGCACGGGAGTGATAGGGTGGATTCAAGTGATGCCAGTTAAATAATTTTGCTCCTTTTCACTCTCTTCCTTCCATCTTTTCTGGTCTCCGCAGTTGGGAGGTGCCTCCTTTTTCCCTTCGCCGCTTTCCCGGGAAGCTTTCTCACAGGATGGGGATGTGGAGATCTTGTTGGGTGGAGTCCCAGACATCCCAGATCCACCTGCACTCTGTAGCTCTGGCTCAGAATATTCTCCCACAGGACTTACCTTGAAATTCTTGATGGGATGGCAGAAGCTCAGCAGAAATTCCATCTTAGAACAGAATTCATGGCCTAATTCTATGGGTTTCTCTTTTTTGGGGGGAAGGGGGAGAAGGAAACACACACTTGCATCTTTTCCCCGAGATGCTCAAAAAGGCTGAGACCGCTGGAAGATGCAGAAATCAGCTCATCTTCCTCCTCCAGGAAAAAAACATGAACCCCGGGGGAATAGGAAGGTTCCTCACAGTCCCTTATTTCCATCTCTTTGTAGTGTTGGCTTCGGTCTGGCTCCATTGCCTCATAACCACAGTGGTGATGATGATCCTGCCCTTCAAGCAGGAGGGATCTGATCACAGGTGGGAGGCCCGGTGTTTGCAAACAGAAAAAAAAAAGAACTGGGTGAAGGAGAGAACCTTGTTTTATTTCAAAGCTTTCGAGAGCTCGTCGCTCTTGATGTAGATTTAAATAAAAACCCCGAGACGAGCGATTTTTGCATTACCCAGCCCCTGTGCCTGGAAGAAAAAAAAAAAAAAAGGTTCAATACAGAAAGCACGGTTTGATTTGGAGTTTTCAGAAAGAGGCTGCGGAGCAGTGGGATTATTATAATAATACGGAAACTTCCCTTCAGGATATTGTAATTTTCTTGCCTGTACTTCTTGTTCTCGTTACTCTTAACGTGATAATCCTCTCCACAGCCTCTGTCGGCTGCGTGTGACCATGGATAGCTACTGGGAGTGGGAATTACTGTGTGCTCTGCAAAATGTTCCCAGCCTGTCCTCCTTGCAGGGCTCTGCCTGTGACTCTGCTGGGTGGGAGCACGTGAGAGCAGCTTTTCCCTCTGCAGAGCTCCTCGGAGCTGTTTTTGTGGGATATCCAGGCTCCAGCCATGGCTGGGAGGCTCCGTGAGCTCACAGACTGTGGAGACTGGGAGCCAGTTGCTGCCTGTGGGCGTGAAAAATAAGAGCAATCCATGGGCAGCTGTCTCAGAGATGGGGCTGGGGATGTGAGTCAGGCTGGGCAGCTGAAGTGTCTCTGTGTGGAGTCACCTCGATCCTGTGTGGATCCTGCTCCGGTGTTGGGGTTTTGGGGGAGCTCGGCAGGTTTGGGGGGTTCACAGCATCCGGGGGTGGCAGGGTGGGGAGGTTTTGCCTTTATGGAATGAATCCTAAAATCCCAAAATGGTTTGGGTGGGAAGAGACCGCCTTGTTAAACTCATCTTGTGCCACCCCCCTGTGACACCTTCACTGTCCCAGGGTGCTCCAGCCAGGGAGCCAGGGTTGAGGCAGCCACAGCTTCTCTGGGAATTCCATGCCAGCCCCTGCCCACCCTCACAGCCAGGAGTTCCTTCCCAAAATCTCATCTAACCCTCTCCTCTGGCAGAGGGAAGCCATTCCCTGTGTCCTGTCCTTCCATCCTCTGTCCAAGTCCCTTTCCAGCTCTCCTGGAGCCCCTTTAGGCCCTGGAAGCTGCTTCATAGCTGTTACTGCTTATTGCACAGAAACGAGCGAGTCTGGCAGCAAAAAAGGGGCAGAAACCCTAAATATTTGCAGGTACTCTGCAGCCAAACCCTGCAGCTTTTGCAGGAATTGGTTGCTGAGCAGATCCTCCTAAACACGCCGAGAGAACGATAAGGGAACGACACCCCCAGCCTTTCAAAGGGGGGCACATTTTTGAGTCGTGCCCGACCCTGTGTGGTTTGCAACCAAAACAATTCACACCTAAGGCCTATAAATAGAGTGCAATAGTCCCTGGATATTTCAGCAGCCGGAACAGGCACGGGGATGGAGGGTGAGTTTTACTATGTGCCGGTTACCTGACCTGCAGGGCGCCAGCTGCCGCGGATTTCTGCGGCTCCCCGAACGCCAGGCACAAGTCGTGTGAGCTGCCCCCACACTGCTCCGTGTCTGTTCTCTCCAGCGCCCAATTTTAGCAGCACGAAAAGGGAGCTGGAGCTGCGGGGAGGGTTTTTTGGAGCAGAGGGGTGGAGGGGGGGGGACAGAGCCCAGCTCGCGTCGCCCGGATGGTGGGAGCGGATGGTGCGGACAGCTGGGCGCTGGGACGGGGCTGGAATGTGGCTGGTCCCTGCCTGCCCTCGGATCGGGCTGGTGGAGTTCAAGCGTAGCCCGAAAAGAGGTTTAAAAATGGAGATCTTAAGAAAACCGAGCTCCATCTTTAACCCCCCCCAAGCTTTTAACAGCAATTCTGCTTGAAAAAGCAAACGTCCCCATTAAACGTTGCGGTGCTGCATCGAGCCTGGGATTGAAATCCGGGGGCCAGCAGGAAGAATTGGAACAAACCTTTGGATCCTTCTAGTCCTGGCTGCTCCCAGCACTCCGCATTTCCTTAATAGCACGGGAGCTTGACAACACAACTGAACCCAGCGCTGATCCCATGACAACAAACGCGCACGGATTTACTCTTGGCTGGTCAATTGAAATCCATTTGCTTCTCTGGTTGACGAGGTGTGGAATGAATGTTTTAAGTGTGTTAAAACAGTCAGCATGGAAAGAAAGTTCCTTAAAATATCTCTTATCGCTGGAGGTTTGCTGCCAGCTAGCAAGTAGGAGGGAGCAGGCACTGAGGTAGCATCGGGAGAGGGCTGGGCTGGAGCTCGGAGCACAGGGTTCCCCTCCCTTTTGGAGGTGTCCCAGTCCACTGGGATTGTGCTCCAGCCCAAGAATTTCATGGGAGGGAGCTGTTGTAGGGAGAAGGAGTGTATGGAGAGGGTGGATAGTGCAGGGATGTGAGGTGATTTGGGGGGAACGTCACCATGCTGTTGAGGATGAGGAAGGAGGAAACAGCCAGACCCACCTCAGGGTCCTCAGCGGGGCTGCAGGAGGAGCAGCTCCCCTCAGTTTTTGAGAGGGCGGTGCTGGGTCATGGTCTCCCTGCTTTTGCAGCATTCCCATTTATTCCATCAGCTCCCAATCCACGTGCTGCAGCACGTCCTTGGCTCCAGCTGACATGTTTGGTACCAGCTCCAAGAGAGTCTGGGGCTCAAAAACCCCAAGCCTTCCTTTACTGTTGAGGCGTAACTCCCATTAAAGCTGCAGCTCGTGCTGGGCCCAGCTAAGCCTTTCCCAGGGACAGCTTGCCCTGCACACTCCAGGCTGCCCTGCAGTCTCCTGGAGCTGATTTCCATCTCTTCTTTCCACAGGTGGAGAGAGACTTTGAAAGGGAATATGGGAAGCTGCAGCAGTGAGTATCAACCACACTGGTCGGACAGGACCGGCCGCGTGCTTCCCTCCTCTCAGTGCATCTTCCCAGGGAATTTCAGCCAGGGATACTCTTCCCAGTGAGCAAATCCCTCGCTGCCCTGTAATTTCCAATTCTTCAGGTTTCTCTGAGTGTTCAAAGGTGTCCTCTGAAGTATTTGCCGTGGGGTTTGCAGATTCTGGCAGCTTTAAAAAAAATAAAAAAAAAAGTGTAAAACTGCCAGAAAACTGCGGGGTCCCCGAAGAGCCCAACGCCTCAGAGGACCAGGAGTGGCTTTGCCATCCTGCCTGTGTCACAGGAGCTCACAGGGATCATCTGGAAGCATTTGGCTTTACCATTTGTGCTAAGTGTGAGAACTTTCAGGAAATATGCGAACTATGAATAAGAGATCACCAACTTGAAAAGGTTAAAAACCATCTGAAAACAACCCGAAAGGGTTGAGCTGCACTGAACTTCATCGAGCCTTGCCTGGATATTTTTAACTCCCACCAGAAGCCAGCATATTCAGCCCGTAAATGATTTGTTGCACGTATGATATACTTGGGCTTCTTTCTTTCCAAGATTCCGACTTTGCCTTCTCTCTCCCATCTTTCAGATTGGAAGATCAGACCAAAAAACTTCAGAAGGATATGAAGAAAAGCACAGATGCAGATTTGGGTAAGTGACTGGAGGATACATAGACTGTGAACTTGGCCACAGGGAGATGAAGTGACTTTTCTCGAGATCACATGAGTAATGTGTGACAAGTCTGGAAAACAAATCCAGAGCTCAGTCCCACTCAGTTTGCTTAGTTACAAGGCCATCTGCGAGAGGGCTGCGAGCAGCAGCTCAGCCCAGGGAACACAGGGAGTGCTGTGGGCTCAGTCCCCATCTCCTGAGCTCTGTGGCCTTGGACAAGTCCCTTTCTTTTCTTTGCCTCAGTTTCTACCACTGAAAAAAAACAGGAGTCATTATTCCAGGTCTCGGATTATTCAGCAGGAGCAGCTCCAGCTGAGCCTATTGTGCCAGCAGTGCTTTTTCGCTTCCTTCAGTCCTCCTTCCACCTCGTTCCCCTCCCTCTCTGGAGTCCCGGGAAGGTGGGATGGGTCTGAGGGGTCTGCAGGGCACAGCTGGACACAGCTGGCCGTGTTTCCCGTGGGAAATGCTGACCTGGCAGCTCTCCTTTGGGAATAACCCACCTCATTCCCTCGGTGGCTGCTTGTTTTGGCTTCCCCTCGTGGCAGTGGGCGATGGAGGAAGCAATAAACAGCTCGGCCTGCACGTTTGGGGTGCCATCTGCCCTTGCAGGTGTCCTGCCCCGTGTCCCAGCTCCCTTCACGTCCTTCTAGTCGTAATCTGCTGTGCCAGAGAGGGATCCCACAGAGGGGAACCGTGAGCTGGAATTGTTGGATCCTGGTTACTGAGCTGAGCAGGGCAGAAACCTGCAGCAAAGAGCTCTTCCAGACCCAGATGGTTTTTCCCAGCGTGTGGTTTGGAGCAGTCCCTGCCTGGCCCCCACAGCTCCCGAGCCAAGGCAGAGGCACCAGCACAAACAGGTGTGGGCTGCACTGGGCCAGCTCTGATCCCGTGGGATCGGGGTCACAGCAGGGCAGGGCAGTGGGAAGGAGGCAAATGTGGGGCTGTCCACGATGCAGCCTCTCACCTGTGTGTGTGTGTGGATATTGCCTGACACAAACGCACAGCCGGGCCCTTCCCCTGCTCTCCCTTCCTTCCTGGCACAGGGAGGGGGCTGAGGAAAGCACCAGACACCCAGGACTCTTTCCCAGGGTGAAAAGTGCCCTTTGCGAGGGCTCTGGTCATTGTCAGGGATCCTTGGTAAGTTTTTCCTTGTTAAGGATTCCCCTCCCCTCCCTTGCAGTGGGCGTTGTTTATATGGAGCATTTCAAGTCCCAGAGGAGCTGTGGGAGGACTTTCTTTTTCCGTTCTGTTACATGGCAGAGTCACAAATGAGCCTTGGCCAGAGCCAGGAAGATCTGATTTCTCATTTAAAGGCTCGAAATGATGAGTGGAGGGAGAGGCACTGCACCCAGCCTGCTGAGGGAGGGCTGAAGGGAAAGGAGGCGGATCAGATGGATCCCTGAGGATGGCTCTCCTCACCTGGCAGTGCCCATTCCCAACATCCAGCCCCCAAATCCAGCGAGGATGGCAGCGTTTTGTCCTCCTGTCCCGTTCCCCCAAGCTCAGGGGGTTGGTTTTTTGCTGCCTGCAAACACTCCCTGGAAAAGTAGGACCCGTGGCTCGAGTCTCCACCTTCTTCCCAAAAAGCTCAGCTCAGAAGGAGAGCGATTCCTGTGCACGGAAATGTCCCAGCGAGGCTCTTCCAGTGCCCTGCCAGCAAACAGGGAATGTAGCAGCACTCCCTGTCCCCTGGCTGGAGATCACTCACCCCTTCCCCACCCTCTTTTCAAACTAAATCTTAAGGAGCAGGAGGATGTTCTTTAACTGGAGGTAAAAGCTCTCCTTTGGAATGAGGTGCCGGTAACCCGGGGGGTCCCCATGGCTCAGGTTTGCTCTCTGGCTGTTCTGGACTCTAAAATCTGAAATTCCTTTAATTGGAGCTACATGTTTAATGAGCAAAAGAGCAGTGCAGACCCTCCTGAAGGCCACCCTGAGGGACAGATGATCCTTTCTCCTCTTTCCTCCTTCTCCTCTCCTCCCTGCCCTTGGACTCTCAGACCCCACTTTTCCAGCTCTCTACAGGTGATGTCAGTGAGTGCAGAGGAAATTCCTGCCCCAAATTCCCCCTGGACATGCCTGAACCTCCCCCAGCTCCTGACCTCCCAGCGTGACCCTCCCACTCCCTCCCTGCAGTTCCCTTCCAGTCCTTTCCTGTGAAGGAAGGCTTCATTTTCCTTCCAGCCGAAGGAGTTGTGCCGTTCTCAACTCCGTCCCGTTCTGGCACAAATCCCTCCTCAGATGTGGTCACACATATGGATTATATCCCATCTGTTTAAAGGTTTAAATGCCTAAAGCCTTAATGTTTGGATAATAGATGGATACGGTAGCTTTGTTATTCCAGAGTGAGAGGCTCGTTCTGCATTGAGCTCCCCGGCTCTGCAGCTTCTGAGCTCTCTCCATTATAATTGTGTGTAACCTTTAAATCAGAATGTTTAACCCCTTGATTTATGATCTTAAGCCCCATTATTCAGATGACTTTAACTTTTAATATCTGAGGGAGTCTTTCCAAAGCTCCTCCATAGCACGGCTCAAGCATCTGGCTTTGTGATCTCCAAGTGGAATAACTTCCAGCACTGAGGAAAAAGAACATTTTTTTTTTTAGCACCCCTGCCTTTTTTTTTAAGTCTATTTTATCCCTGTTTATATTTATGCTTTCCTTTTTATTAGTCTTCTTTTCAATTCTGTACTTTTCCTAATTTCTCGCTCGTTTGTGTAGTGGTTCTGTCATTGAATTTTCCCTTTTTTCCAGACCGAGTGTTTGGACAAAGAGGGATGTGGCTGATGGAAAACCAGCGGAATGTTCAGTCAGAGCATGACCTGGTGCTTCTGGATTTCTTGGTGGCACTCCCAGGGCCTGCAGGGACTTCGTATCCCCCCTGGCTCGTTCTCCACAGGCACAAAATTTAGGCTTATTGAGGGGAAAATGCTTAACTTGTGTCCCTGCTCTTTGTGTTTGGAGAGGGAAAGAGAAACCTCGTCTCCCAGCCCTGTCAGTCTGGTCCTTTCCCAATAAATCCACTTCAAATACATGGGTTTTTTTTTGTAAAGCCATTTGAAAGACTTAATGGACTGTGATTTTTCTCATCGTGGAAGAGCTGTAGTGAGGCTGAGAGTGACACTTAATAGTCTGTCGAGAGAAGATGTATAAAAACCCCCATCTCTGGGTTTTTTTTTAAAAAGAACAGTGCTTTTGTTAGTCTGGGATTATTTCTGGCAGCATCACAAGCCTCACATTGGAGTGGTTCAGACTTAACTTATATAAAAACACTTCTCTGGGTGTTTACATGAATGAATTGGTGCCTTTTCCTTGCTTTTCTCTCAGCCACCAGCGAATATCTCCCTGCAAGGTTGTGCTGAACCCCCTCCTGGCTGGCTCACCTCCCTGATTTTTGCCCCGTGGAGGTGCCTGGCAGTGGGCAACGTGACCCTCTCTGGTTTCTTTTCCATCAGCCATGTCCAAGTCTGCAGTGAAGATCTCCTCAGACCTGCTCTCCAACCCCCTGTGTGAGCAGGAGCCCTCGTTCCTCGAGATGGTCACGGCCTTCGACACAGCCATGAAGAGGATGGACTCCTTCAACCAGGAGAAGGTGGATTGGGTTTGCCTGGAAATGGGGAGTGCTGGGAGTGTCGTGGGATCGTGGAGGGGTTGGGGTTGGGAAGGATTTGAGCCCGTCCTGTTCCATGCCCTGCCACACCTCCCACTGGCCCGTGCTGCTCCAGCCTGGCCTTGGACATTTCCAGGGATGGGGCAGCCCCAGCTCCTCTGGGAATTCCATCCCAGCCCCTTCCCACCCTCACAGGGATGGATTTCTTCCCAAAATCCCACCTATCCCCATTCTCTTCCTCCATGGGAAGCCCTTCCCTATGTCCTGTCACTTGTCCACAATCCTTATGTCTCACATCTTTCCATTTTATCATCGTCCCCAAGACTTTTCCCACACGAGTTTCTCTAATCTCAGTCTTCTGGCTGGGATTTCAGCTCCCACGGGAGGAATTCCCTCTTTTTTGGTTAAAGGACGGCATGGTTGTGCTCAGAATCCCTCCCCATCCCGTGGTGGGCTCTGTTCAAACCCATCCTTGTGCAGATGGGATTTTCCAGCAATCCTGACGTGCAGTCCTCCCTTTTTTGCTTTCCACAGGTGAATCAGATCCAAAAGACAGTGATAGAACCTTTGAAAAAGTGAGTACCAACCATCATCTCGTGGGGTTTGTCCTCATCCTGAGCTTTAGGGATGTGGATCCTGCAGAGAGGCTGGAAATCAGCCACGGGGACAATCCTGCCCTGGTCCTGCTGGCCATACTGGGTTTGGTACCTTCATTAAAAATAATTTTGACCTTTTTGGCCACTTGGATCCGCTGCTGCCTTCACCTGCAGCTCAAAGAACTCCTGAGGTATAAAATCATGGAGCATCCTGGGCTGGAAGGGACTCCCAAAAAGATGAATAATTCAACTTTCTCTCTGTTTATGTGTTGGTTTTTACCAACTCTTCACTCCAGCAAAGGAGCAAAACCCCCTGGAGATCATCCGGGGGGGGTCAGAAATTGGCTGGTTGAGCAAAAGTTTCTTTCATTTGGAAATTTTCCTAAATAAAAAAGGAGGAAGTGAAAGTTCCTGGATGTTTATAAATAATATTTCCATGCAAAGAAGGAGTAGAGGTTGGAAATGAGGGGGAAACACCCAAATCCCAGAGTTTGGTCACATCTGGCCTGCAAAATTTCCACCTTTTCCAGGCTCACAGGCTGTACCCCCAAACCTTTCAGGATAACTTCAGTTCTCTCCCAAATATCCCCTTAAATCCTGAGATCTGCTGTTTTGTTACAGGAACAGAGCTAGCGAGCAAAAATAAAATGAAATTACTTTAATATGACAGTAAGTGTTGCAAATTGCTGAATAACAATTTCAGTTTAGGTTTGACACACAGAGGGCTTGTCGTGGTTGAGGTTGTTTTGTTTTTTTTTTTTCCTGAAGTTGTTGTTTCTGCCCAAATCTGAAAGTAAAATCTCATGGATCACTTAACACCTGAGGTTACAGCATGTTCCTGTCTGGGGGATGTTTGGTGACTCAAGTTTTACCTTGGTCCTCTATCCACAACCAGAAATTCCTGCTTATTTAAGGGGAAATAAAAAAGAGGAAAGAAAGAAAAAGGAAAAAAAAATCCCAGCCTTTTGCTGTGGAATTGTGTTGCTTATTATCTAGATTGTCCTCATGAAAGATACATTAACTTCTTCTTCCAGCATTCTGTTAAAATTGGAAGAACTTGTGTTTCTGAGATATTCTGGTGGGTTTTTTTTTCCCCTCAGCTTGTGTTAGTTGGTGAAATGAAAGACAATCCCTTTCCCTGCAAAACCTGCCTTGGGTTTGAAATCCTGGGCTTGGTGAATTCAGGACAGCAAAATCCTTTCCGTGGGCCCGTGGGAGGTGCTCTGAGGGCTGGAGCCGTGGCCAAAACCTCCAATTTTGGGAACAGGAACCTGCTCCAAATCAAAGGTACCATAACAGGGTGACCATGACATTCCCATGGCCAAAACCTCCCATTTTGGGAGAGGAACCTGCTCCAAATCAAAGGTACCATAACAGGGTGACCATGACATTCCCATGGCCAAAACCTCCCATTTTGGGAGAGGAACCTGCTCCAAATCAAGGGGAAGGTACCAGGCCAGGGTGACCAGGACAACCCATGGCCAAACCTCTCCAATTCTGGGAGAGTGGGGAGTCAGAGAAGAAAAGGATCCAGGAGAGCTGGAGAGGGACTTGGGACAAGGGATGGAGGGATAGGAAATGGCTCCCACTGCCAAAGGGCAGGGCTGGGTGGGATATTGGGGAGGAATTGTTCCCTGGAGGGTGCTGAGGGGCTGGGATGGATTTCCCTGGGGATGCCCCATTTCTGGAAGTGTCCAAGGCGAGTTTGGAGCAGCCTGGGACAATGGAAGGTGTGGGAAGGGGTGGATCTGGGTGATCCTTCAGATCCCTTCCCAGCCAACCCTCTCCATGTTTTCCTGACTCGGGACACTCCGTTGTCTGCCCAGTCCTCAGTTCAACACCAGGGTGTTTACTCCGACCTCCTGGCTGTTTTCCAGCCTCGGCAATTCTCTCCAACTTCCTGAATTTCCATTGGCCTAAAAGATGAGAGGGATTTTTTTCCCTTTTCCTGCCCTTTGGCACCTGCAAAGCTTCACCCTGTGTGCCTTTAACCAGCTTATGTTCCGTGCTGGGGAAGCTTCAGCCCCACTCCAAGAACAAAAATGCTCCTTCCCTTCCCTCCTTCTTCCTTTTGTAGGTGCATCCCTGGCCAGGAACATTTCTGAGGAGCCCAAGGGTCCATTTTGAGGCTAATGAGATGCAGGAGAGAAATGCAGAGCTTGCACCTCCCTCCCCTTGTCCTGCTGGCAGATAAACCCCAGTGCCGGTTCTGGCAGAAAAGTTCCAGATTAATGAAAGCTGCCTTGAGGAGCTCTTCTTATTTCCAGTTAGGTTTTCCTTCCCCTCGCTGAGGCAGCTCTCCCCAGCCTCTCCCAACTTTGCTCTGANGGGGGGGGGTGTGGAAGCTTGTATTGTTTCAATCCTGCTTCTGGGCTCGCAGGGTTATTCACAATTTGGCTTTTTGAGCCCCAAGAACCCTTTGGCTGGGAATGACTCATTTATTTTCAGGGAAAGAGCAAAGCTCCAGTGAGAATATTGCATTTTTCAAGGGATGGGTTGGGCGAGGAGCTGGGCAGGAGGGATGGGCTCCTCTTTGGGAGCTGCCTGTGGAATCTCACGCCAGAGCAGCGGAGTTGGGGCAAGAGGGGACAAAGGCAGCTGGTTTGGACTTTGCTCTCCCGGTTCTTCCCAGTCAAGGCAGGGTCAGGGATTGGGGATGGAGTCTTAATGTTCCATATTGTGTGTCTGTATTTAAGGAAGGAAGCGGCTTAAACGAGCCAGGTGGTTTGGAAATCCACGGGATTTAGGGCCTTTCACGTTGGGAGCCGATTTCCAGGGCCACAGGTCTCAATTTAACTGACTCTGTCTGACCCTCTCGGAGCAAGGGGGTGGCCTGGTCACCTTGGCTTGGTGCCATTCCCATGGAGCATTGTCCTGCTCACAAATCCAGAGAGGTTTTGGCCACGGGAATGTCCCGGTCACCCTGTCATGGTACCATCCCTTCGATCTGGGGCATCGTCCTGCTGCCAGAATTGGAGAATTTTTGGCAATGGGGTTGTCATGGTCACCCTGGCACAGGATCACCCCACTGGAGCATTGTCCTTGGCCCAGGATTGGAGAGGTTTTGGCCACGGGAATGTCCTGCTCACCCTGTCATGGTG
>VWZN01012395.1:21454-34964 GCA_013396955.1 Regulus satrapa | reverse complement strand
TTTTTTTGTCTTATTGATTTACTTGTTATCATCATAACTTGCAGTTCTGGATAATACTTGTCACACATATAAATGAGCCTAAAACCTAAGCAAGGTTTTATCTCTCTTTACACTGTAGATACAATAACACTCTGTTATATCTGACTATGGAGACCTGCAGTAGCTACCAGCTGGAAGCTTTTTCATCTTCAGAAAAACACATTATGTTAGGTTTTCTTCAAATCTGGTATTAGCAAAATCCCGCTAAACTTGTTTTTTTCTGAATGTAGTATTCTCCAAATCCCACTTCAGACAATATCCAGGATGAACTTGCAGACTGAAGCTTTAGACAGCTGGCTCCTACTGTTGCTCCTGCTACTGCTGAAATAAAGGTTTTCTTTTTGTCTGGTAGAGCTTTCTGCAATTCAGTTCCTTTACTTTGAGTAAAGTTTGAGTTTGAGTTTGAGTTTGAGTTTGAGTTTGAGTTTGAGTGTGCACGTTCATATGGAGGTCAAAGGAGCACAAAGCTCTCACTTCTGGTTTTCCAATACATCATTTCTTCAGGCAGCTGAGTGGGTTGCAAGGCAGCAAGGACATATCTGTATTGTGCAATTCCAAGTTCTCTCATTGCATTGTATACATTATAAGAAAAGTAGCAATTACTGATGCATTTAAATAAGAAGCTTCCTGCTGATAAGCTACCCTGAGTATTTTCTGAAGGTGGGACTCTGGGTACCACCCATGGGAAATGGATTACTACAAGGAAAGGAGCAAGATATAGCAGGACACACCAAAAATCTGTGTAAGGGATATTGAGGCACTCCTGCATATTTAATGCAGGTGCAGGTTTCCCCCTCCATCTCATAGTAGGTGAGCATGCTGCACAACTACTGGACTCCCAAAAATCAAGCAGAAATGATAGCTACAAAAAACATCTGTAAAAGGCAGACATCAGGATATGAACAAGTACCTAAAAACACTCCAGTGGAAACAAGATCCAAATATGCAGCATGAACATTAAACTTTGTATAACCATGTAGTGGGGTGACCCTGACAGCATGTCAGATGCCCACCTGAGCCACTCTGTCACTCCCCTCCTCAGATGGACAAGGGGAGAGAAAATACAGCAAAAGGTTTGTGGGCAAAGATAAGGACAGAGCGAGGTCATTCACCAGTTACTGTCATGAGCAAAACAGACTTGGACAAATTAGTTTAAATTGTTACCCATCAAGTCAGGATTAGGGGAATGAAAAATAAATTCAAATCTTAAAGCACCTTCCTTTCACATCTCCATTCTTCCTGAGCTCAAGTTTTCTCCTGATTTTTGCTACATCCTTGTCCACAGCACCATGGAAGGATAAGAATGGCATCTGTGGTCAGCTTATCACATGTTGTGTCTGCTGGCCCTTCCTTCTCAGGGGCAGGATTCCTCAACTCTTCCCAACCAGAGTAGGGTCCTTCCCATGGAAATCAGTTCGCCAAGAACATCTCCAAAGTGAGTCCTTCCCATGGGCCACAGCAGTTCCTTCATGAACTGCTCAAACAGAGGTCTCTTCCACAGGGTGCAGTCCTTCAGGAACACGCTGCTCCAGCATGGACTCCTCGTTTCACATGACCACAGGTCCTGCCAGCATTCTGCTCTAGCATGGTCTTCCCAGCTTCTTTTCACAGGGTCACAGATTCTTTTTGGCATTCAGGGCCCCACACAGACCTTCACGGGCTCCAGTGGAGCATCTGCCTCACCACAGTCGTCACTGGCACTGATGGGCTCTGCCTTGGCCTGCAGTGGGTTCGTCAGAGCCAGCTGCCTTTGACTCTGTTAGACATGGGCAAAACTCCTGGCAGCCTCTCACAGAAGCCACCCCACTGTCCTCCTTGTTACCAAAACCTGGCCATGCAAACCCATTGCAAGCCAATCATTTTGGGGTGTATTCTGGGTTGTTTCTGGCTGCCTACTAACATAATATAATATATAATATAATATATGAGATAATATAGATCAATATACAGGAAAAACACGATGTACATATGGTTTCAAATTTTAAATGTCTGAAGAAGAAAAACAACTGTAACTGTCAACCTAGGAGTTAAGAAAAAGGAAAGGAAGCAGACTAGAACAAGCAATAAATATTTTGCTTCACAAAGATAATTTAATCAGCAGCTGTAGCAAGACAAATATCAGGCAGATGTCTCTAGGAGCTTCCTGAACTCTACCTTGAAGTAAAGTTTGGCAGACCCATTAAAAATAATGTACAGCCAATGTGCAGCTCTTTACTCTGAGAGAGTAAGAAAAAAGAGTAAGAAAAGACATAGTTGATTAATGTAATTGTCTCATACCTCATTAGACAGCTAACCCTTGATGTGCATTAAAGACTTTTCCCAGGTCTGTTCTGGCACCACATCAGAGAATTACTTTCTAAATATAATGCAGTGTATAAACAAAGTTAGCTTCAATTTTTATTGCTTGCCCCAAGGTCTGTGTTTAGTGTTTCTCAACACAATAACAGGGAGCCATGGGGCTTTACCTCTGTGTCTCTTTACACCACTTCCTCCTCTAAATATAAAAGTTAGGGATACACCCAGAAAAAAAGGCAATGTTGAATTTAAAATTAAACATGAGTTTTAGGTTCTGGATAAAAGAGGAAATATTCAGTCTCAATAAAACTTGGAGATAGGACTTTGTCTGCCTTTGGAATAAATTATTCATAAACTTTGTACGGACCTGGCAAACACATATTTTGGCTCATGATGTAAAACAAGGCCATATGTTTACATGAAAGAAGGGAATACAATTAGGATAACTCAGAGCGTTGCTGGCTAATCCCAGCAAAATAATTTCTGTTAGCTCAACCTTTCCAAACTGCAGAAGTTAGGTTTTGCTGAGAAAACTAATTTCACTGACATCCATGATTTTTTGCAATATGATAGTTAGTTTGCTAAACAGGAAGCTGAGTAATCAGTGGATCTTGTCTAAAATAAGAAACTACACATTTGAAATATATATTGAACTAATTTTTTTTAGATTTGGAATACTTACGAATTTTCATAATCTGCATAGCTTTTCCTTCAAATTTAGCTGAATGCTGAACATCAAAAAATCAGTTTTGTTTGTACAGATGCAAAAGTCTTCTGAAAAGAACTATGCTGAATTTGCATAATGAGGATTTTTTTTTCTCCATACTTTTCTTGGAAGTCTTTTTTGGTTGGGTTGCTTTTTGGTTTTTGGGATATTTTGTTTGTTTGTTTGTTTGTTTGTTTGTTTTTTTCCCCAGTGTAAAAAATACCTATTAAATAAGTGAGAAAAAGCTCCATATCTGAGCACTCCAATACTCTAGCTGAGTTTCCTTTTGGCAATGCAGTATCAAGAGACTTCAGTGTTGAGAATCAGATAAATACATCTTCTGTTGTTTTACATTCAAGGAGATTTTAGTGAAAATCTGACTTTTCACTAGGAAAAAATAGACATATTGGACATATATGTGTTTGTATCGCTGAACTTCCTAAAAAAGTGTTCATGTAGATTTAATTTTCTTTTTTAAAAATCATTTATATACAGATGTCTGAAATAGCCAATGCTAATTCCCTGTGGCTCAGGATTTTGGACCAAACTGTAGCCTTTCTGTCTTGTGCAGGAGGTTGCTGCAACTTCTTTTTATTTGGTTACTGTATGCAGTCTAACCTACCACAAAAGAACATGCAGAATATTACTCAGGAAAGTTTTTTAAGCTCTTCATGGAATTAATATTTCCTTCAGACTGATAAATTGTATTATTAACAATGAAAGTAACTTGGGGGCTGATTTGCAGAAATCAGGCCATGCTATGTAGTTTTCCAATAATTATCAGCTTCCTAACAGGTTTATGGAAAGGAAGAAAAATAATCTAAATCTATGTGTTCAAAGAACTTGTTATTATTTCAAGTAAATATATAACAGTAAATAATAAAGGCATGCTTTTATTAGAGTGGGCACAAACAGAAGTAAGAGAATGCCTTTTAAACAGTAGAAAGACTCAATCACTGTAAAGCGTGGTCAAACACAAGCTTTTCTGGGAGACTGTGGAGTGTCCAGTTTTGCAACTGAAGTTAAGCCCCATCTGGACACTGTCCTGAGCAAACTGCCCCTGCAGACCCTGCTCTGAGCAAGGAGGAGGAGTACAGAACTCCAGAGGTGCCTTCCAGCCCCAGACATCCCTTCAAAATAAGTAACAACCAAGTCATGATCCAATAGAAGCAATTAAAAATGAAACCAGCTTTTCTTTAATGTGCAGAGTAATTCACCAAAAATAATAGAAATAATAATTGCATACTTCAAAAAAGAGAATTATCCCTGTTTAAAAAAGAGAGATATTTAAAATAAACTTTTATCATATAGTTTAAAAATAAATAACAAATATGCATGTAACAGAAGAAAATTAGTAGATAAAATAATTGATTAATAAAAATTTTATACTGCTGTGCTTTTGCAATTTTTTTAGGATTATCTCTAAATTCCTTTTAAACAGGTAAATCCTTTTTGCAGCTAAATCAAAAGAAAAGAAAAGAAAAAAGAATTAAAAAAAAAAAAAAAAAAAAAAAAAAAAAAAATTATATTTTAAGCCTACTAAGTAAAATTTAATTGACCCAAGGACATTCCTTACTAGGTATCACTTGCACAAGGCCTGCTGTCAACTTTGATTCTTACTTTGAATCACAGCTTTGCAACCTAAATATTCTACTGGCCTAAATATTCATTTATTCCTTGAGGTGTGTAGTGCAAGGACAAGAGGTAAGAGTTGATTTGGCAGCTACTGGAAAATTATATCTGACTCAATATAACAAAAAATAAGGTGAAACAACTAAATCATTCAGGGGTGTTTGGATGCTTTAGCACTGCAAATGAGAGAAAAAATCTTTTGCTTCAAAGCTACTGACTTATAAATTAAACTTTAAATACTTGAACTTACATATTCCTTCCAGCTATCAAATGGCTTTGTCTTTTGGAGTGCCTGGTAAACTTTTCTCTCCATGATGTTTCTACAGTTTTATTAATCAAGCAGGTCAGCAGAATGGTACTGAAGTATAATTGTTCTTATGCCCATCAGATGGTACCCACAGATCAGCAATTACTGTTTACATCAAATTTTTGAGATTTAGGTAAACCTCTAGAAGACAACAAATTTTTGGCATCCCTGGGAAACAGCTGATCAGACATAAGAATGTTAGCTTTCCTCTATGTATGCCAAGCTTTATCAGAATAGAGGAGACAAATGAAGCTTGGAAATTTGACTCTGTTACTCCTATAGGTTTCTGCTATGCCATTTAGGCATTCCTTACTGTTCTAGCTGTCACCATCTGTCACTGCAAAGAGGGATAATATTTGACAAAACTCCTTACTGTTGCCATCTTGATAGTGCAGAATTTAGGAAGGGATTGTTATAGCCTTTTGCATAATATATTAATTAAAACACTGCTATTTAATATTTTAGTTTTAAATTTAATATTTTTTTCTCTGTACATATTTAGTTTTATAAAACATAGAATTCTACTCTCTTTTGGAGTAATCTAATAGGGCAAATGAGTGAACTGGATCATTTCCACATCCAAAGTTTTGCCATATGTTTTAGTTAAAGTGAGATCCAAAGGCAGGATTCAGTTAATTAAGATTCTTATTCTCTTGCTTCTCAGGAGGTATTATCTTCCTTTTCTCTCCTGGACCCAGGAAAGAATTTATGCATTTTGAATTTCTTGGACAGACGGGTACTATTATGACCCATCTCCTATTGATTCCCAAATGCTGTAATAATTTACTCATATTTCTTTTCTAATCAACTTTACTAGCAACAAAAAAAAAAAATTTAAAAAAAGAAATGTCTTGAATTTGTTATTTTCTTCTTTCTGAGAGCTTGGAGTTGTTACTGAAATATGCATTCCTTGTTTTCTTATACCCTTAAATATGGCCTAGATAGATACAACAGAGCCTAAATACTCAAATTTTTAAATGTATATTTCTGATAAAGAAAATAAATTTAACAGGTTTGCTTTTAGTTTTCCTATACTCTAGCCTGAATAATCAGTGTTTTTTTCTTATGTAAGATCTTTCCCAAATACAAATGTATTTGTCATGAGAAAAATGTGTTGGAACACTTTAATAAGTGAGATATTTAAGTAAAATGTGCCCAAAAAATTGCCCTGATAATACTATTGTCACTTCTATTCATGAACAGGGTATAAAAATCACTCTCTACAACTTCCTTATTGCTCTCTACAACTTCTGGAAAGGTGGTTGTAGTCAGGTGGGCATTGATCTCTTTCTCCAGGCAGCAACTGACAGAACAAGAGGACACAGTCTCAAGCAGACCCACGGGAAAAATAGGTTGGAAATTAGGAAAAAGTTTTTCATGGAAAGAGTGACCAAGTACTGGAATGGTCTGCCTGGTGAGGTGGTGGAGTCACCATCCCTGGGTGAGTTTAAAAAAAATTATTGGATGCAGCACTCAGTGACATGGTTTAGTTGAGGTGTTAGGGCTGGGTTGGACTTGATGATCATGAAGGTCTCTTCCAACCTAGAGATTCTGTGAAAATGACAGTCATACACATGCATTTTTTTGTTTGAATACTATTGAAACTACAAAAGCTAGTCACCTAAATTCTTTTTTCTCAATAATGCCTGTTGGAATTTTCTCTCTGTAGAGGAAAGGCAACCATAAAAGACAGAGGGAGAGGTGTTTGGCAGGTCTCTTCACAGCCCCTGTTTTATTGGTTTGGAAACAGAAGGTAGCTGTTGTAAAAATCAAGTTCAATAAAGCTCCTTATGGTATCCAGCTCTTACTGGTATGAGAGTTTCTGTGGGGGAGAAGGGGCTCCCTGGGTTCCCTATCAGTGCCAGCTGTGCTCTGTGTGAGAGCTGAACCCACGGGAGTGCACACCTGTGTGCAGCTGACAGGCACGGGTTTAAATCAGACACACATTATGTGCCTCCTGCAGGGAACAATGCTCCCTGAAAATAATCTAATCAGGCAGAGCAAAGAGCTCCTCTATGGATCAAATCTCCTTATATTATCACATAGTCAAGAAAGATCGAAGAGACCAAGCTGCAGCTTTCAGCATGTGGAGCTGAGCCATTTGAGCACAGGATATAGTCAAGAAAAGGAGCAGCTTCACCCAGCTTAATTCTAGCCTTGAGATATTATCAGGAGCTATTTGGTGTTTGTAACAATAAACTTGGAGAAACTGACAAAAAGAAAAAGAAACTGCAAAGATTCTGAGGGCTATTTCAGTTTGATGCATATGTTCTTTTTAAAAGCAATTTCTTAGTGTTTGATGACCTCTGGTGGTTACATTTGCAGTTCTTCCAAATGAAAATAAATATTCTACACCTATTTTCAGGAAAGATTGCAATGCAACATTGTCAAATTATGACCCTTCACCTCATCACTTCACAGACTAATCCCCAACTCATATGTCACCTTCTAATTGTGAACCAACTTAAACTGAAAAACGAACACAAATTATTCTTCATAAAAAGTTTGCAAGATAGCAAAAAAAAATTCCTAAGGCAGAATTATTAGCATATATAATAACAAAACCAATTCAAAAATATTAAAAGAATGAAAAAAATCTGCTGGTCCTCAGTTTTTCAAAACTGTAATGTTGCAAAACAAATTTTCTAATTGGGTTTTTCTTTACTGGGGTAAACTATGCTATTTTCTTAAGAAGTTCACCTTAAAAAAACATAGCCATCAAATACACTATCATAGTACCATGTGCATTTTCCTCTATTTTTATCACTAGCTGGACTGTAAACATTCATGTCCATATAATAGAGCTACAAATTATACAGTCTCCTGCAAATTCTTTGATTAGAAATTACAGATCTTTCCTTATATACTCTGTCTGTGACAGATTCTTCTCTTCTTCTCTACTCGCTTTGATTCCTTTTCCTTCCTACTCTCTTGTTCCTCATGAGTCTTTTTCTCTTTCCAGAGGCAAGAATTATTTATTCTTCACCTGTGCTTCAATGCAGATACACCCTGAGGACCTTGGGTTGAGTATCAGAAAATTATCTTCTCTAACTTCATTATTTTACAATAATAATTTTTTATTGTTTGATCATTCAGGATGAAAAGAATTATTAACTTCCCATGGCTTATATAAGAAGGTCACTTTTCTGACTGGGAGTTTCATTTGTTTCTTTATTACAGCAGCCTGTGGTAGTCGGTAAAGAGTGATGATAATTATTGGCTTTAAATTTAACTAGGGCTTGTAACTCTGAAAAAAGAGAATATCATTCACTTTTGGCAGTAAAATCATCAGTAGCAGTAAAATAATCAGTATACCTAATTCCCTCAAATTATGACTGTATTCCCTTAAGGAAGAAAAATGGGGCAGGGCAGAAGAGCAGATGAGAAATGGCTGCACATTCCTTACAGAAGTGATATCATCACTGTGGAGGCAATGGTCAGTGCACAGCAATAATGCTGCAATAAATGGTAAAGACTTCATAGTTGGTGAAGTCTGACCCTTACTGGTTTTCTCATCATGCAAGTAATTAAATCAGCACACTCCTGAGCACTTCCATCTCATTCAGCCATGGTATCTCCCTCTCAGATGTCTCNAAAAAAAAAAATTGAAAATAATATTTTCTGCTCCACTGCTTCACTGTGGCATTTTCTATCATGTTATGAAGGAGTATTCAGAACATAAGCTTCCCTGATAGGCAAGAATCCAAGCTACTTCAAGAAGAATGAGAAAGATATTTGATCTAGGCTTCCAGTGAGCCATGCAGGGATGTCTCATTGTCTTTAATTCCTTCATTAAGACATCAGCACATTGCACAAAATGAGTACAAAGTTAAAAGGTGAAATTGCAATGCATTGAACTTCTCTTGTTGTTTCTGGAAGCTGGAAAGAAGAGTTGTAACAGCCTCTATCTGCCCTTTGGGTACATAAGCAGATGCTTTTATGTGAAACAAATGCTTGTGTCTTTCCCATGCACTGAGTACTTTGCACTGCCCTCACCTTGGCTTCTGCTAAGCTGTTTCAAAGTTGAGAGGCTTTTCACTTTGGATGTAAGACTAATGGAAGCAGTTCCCTTGCCAAAACAGAAATCTCCTGTGACACTGAAGCCTGTAACAGTCTCTACCTTTTTTTTCCACCAACAATAACTCACTCTGTTCTGCCTGAGTAAGATATCTTCGTATACACTCAATTCATCCAAACACTCTTTAGAGAATATTTAATGTCAAAAAGTTCTTAAAACTAGCATCACACAGTAAAATTAATTTACCCTAGTGACAGTCTCAGGTGGAGATGAAGCACAGCAGCATAGTATTCAAATTTCACTTCATTAGTGGTAGTGTGAACATATTATAGTCCAACTAATATTCTATCCCTCCATTTATTATCTCCATGCTTACAAAAATAAACTTGATGCATAAAACTGATCTCTTCCTTATCTTTTATTGTCTCATGTTTTTACAAATCTGAAGCAATAATTTTAGTAGTCATTCTATATATATATATTGCATTCATCACTGCCTAGGACTTACCTACCCTCCTGTGTAAGGAGCTCATTTTACCATCTGGTGTAGGTAGCTCATTCTGTGATCACTTTTCAAACTATATTAGTTATTATTTGTTTATTTCATCTTCATTCTGTATTTCTGTATACCACATTCAATGGTATTTCTCTTCCTTCTCTTTGCCATGATGAATAGTGGCTTTGCATCTGCTGAGTCAGGCTCCCTAGTCAACCTGCTTGTCCTGTATTGTGGGAAGAGAAAGACAGCATGAACCATTACCAAAATCTGCTCAATTCAAAATGGTAAAATCCTACTTGAGAAAAATATGAGTCCTGGTGTTGTGAATAGATGTGGGGATTTAGATAAGCTAAGATACCCTTTGTCCTGCACTCTGGCAGCCAGCACCCCAAAAACCACTCTCATTCACAAGTTCTTTAATAATGGCTGATTCATTCTATTATAAAATAAATTATTTATTCAATAGAGAACTAACAGACATAAAACTAAAACTAATATTACACAGGAATAAAGGTAAAAAGAAAATATAAACTACTACTAGATATCTACAGTGCAAGGTTAAAGGTACCTGCAAATTTTGCATCTAGCAGAGAAACAATATAACTTAGAATTCAATGTATCTTACCATCCAATTTTGGGTGGGACACACATAAAGATTCTTTCCTTCAATCCCCAGGGAAGTAACCACAGAACCCATGTCCAGGCTCCAGGGAGAGGTCTCACACACGTTCAGGGTGTGTGTGGAGGGCTTTTACCTCTGTGATAACTCATGTGTCTTTTATAGTTTGTAAAACAGTGTCTCTCAGTGAAAAATATTTTCTTTATCTCTTCCCACATCTGCTCTCCAAACTAAAATGTTGATTCTTAGCTTAATCTGACTCTTACCTTAATCTGAATCTGAAGCTGAGCCTGAGCCCCTTTGGTGCCTTTTAGCCCCAAGGTTATCCCTTTGTGTACCAGCTATCCTTTCTATCTCCTAGAAAGGAGCAGGAGGTACATGTCCTGCCACACCTTGCCAGCCACAGAGAAAATCACTGGATGGACACCAGACAACTTTATTCCCTATCTGACAGGAGAGAACAGTATGGGCATTACTCATCTCGCTGGGCTGGTTTATTAACAAAGACAAGGTCATTACCCACTCTTGAGAAGACTCAGGGAAAGTGATCTATGTTGACCTATGAATAATGCATCTAATGTATGGTCTGCTACCAGCTGTGAGGTTAGGATGCCTGGGCAAAGCACAATGCCATCTGTGAAACCTAAACAAAAACTGACAAACAATAATCTGTCTAACATTGCTGAAGTTATACAGCCACTGAAGAAAACATATCCTCTTAAAAAATCAGGAAGTAAGAATGAAAGAGAGAGACCATTTCTTTCAATACAGTAATTTTTCTGGTAGTAAATAAATAAATAAAATCATGCATACTTTTTATGATAAGGCAAACAAGTTTAAAACAGCTTTCTATGAACTGTTAAGAATTACTTTGGTGGTCATATTGAACACAATGGACTTTAAGCTGTGATATTTGCCTGTGTCATGACTGAGCACAAACACCTTCTAAATTTTAATGCAATATTGTGGAGGCATGGAGGTCCAACAGATAAACTACTGGACCCAGAATTCAGCTCTACCTCTCATCCCTCCTTTACTTGTCTCAATGTCCACCACTTTTCTCTCTCTTACTTTCTCTGTTCCTAAAAAAGGTATATTATCTATCTTTTCAGAAATGCATCTGTATCTTTTCTATAGAAGAGGGTTAGAAAAAGCTACATTTTAAATATTATTAAAGTACAAATTGATGAAGTTTACTGTATGACCTTTAGTTAGAGCAGGCAGGCTCTCTATCAGATGTGCATGCAGAAGCCCCAGTGAAAGGCTGCACTAGTACATCAAAGAGTTAATTAATTTTCTCTGCCAAAGGATAAAGATATCCTGTCACACAAAACCATGTTTCTCTATCCAGGCAGAAGGTCCAGAAGTTTTATTTGCCACATGCCTGTTGTATAAAACTTATACTAAGAAGAAAATATAATCAATTAAAACTTTGAAGGGGTATAATAGGGCTGAATGGTCTTTTTAAAAACACCAACTAACCAAAAATCCACAGACATACCTCTAATACACATACACACAAAAATAAAAATAAACCAACAAAATTCTTTTACAGTAAGTCTATTTCTGATATTATTTACTTCACAATACCTTTAGAATAATGGTGATCAATGTAAAGACATCTGAGGACAGGGATGAAAGAGACAAGAAAACCATAAGCAATACATCAATTCCAAAGTACTGAGACTTTACAGAGGTGCTGAACTGGAAATGAGTAAAAGCAGCTTAAGAGCAGCAATAATGCAGGCCCAAAAGTGGCAGAACTGCTGAGGACAACCATGAGAAATTTATTGTGGTTTTGCATTCAAAAGGCATTATCAGGGACTGTTTTTGGAGTTGCACAGTGCCACCAGGCCACCTTTGGCTGTGATGTCTGATCAAACCCAGCTGGTAAGAGCCATTGCTCTTAAATACACTTAAGAGCAGCCACTTAAGTACACCATACAAATCTTTGGAACCACAAGATGCAAACCCCGCTTGCATTGTTTGTGGAAGACCTCACAAAATCTAATGAAGTATTGGACAGTGCAGGTTTCTGAAGACATTAAAATAATAAATGTTCCCTGGTTAAACAAATCACAAGAAGCACATGGTGCAAGAGATTATTCACTACTGCAGCAGTCTGTGAAAGACAAGATTTCGCTGAAAGGAAAAGCAGAAGTTACTCAAATAGATTCAAGGTGTGAAATCATGAGTAAATTTTATTCTACCTAATTTCAGGTGTCAACATGGGAGAAATATCACTTAAAATGCACAATTTTTGTAAGCTGTTTTAAATGCAGGCTGAGATGAGATGAGATGAGATGAGATGAGATGAGATGAGATGAGATGAGATGAGATGAGATGAGATGAGATAGATGAGATGAGACGAGACAGAAAGCACCCTGAAAGTGCATTTTTCTTAAAGAGACATTGAAGGACTCTTGGGTGAGTTGCTCAGACACACAAGTCTACATGCAAGACAACTGCATCTGCTTAAGTAAGTTCCACCCATGAGACTGTATTTTGAAAAAAAAAGGTTTTTCTGAACCAAGCCAAGAGAGCTAAGATAATTGCCAAGAGCAAGTTTAAAAAAGAAACCAACAAACAAAGCACAAACAAACAAAACTAAAACCAAACTAAAACAAACTAAGAGCAAACCAAAAAAGCAAACAAAACACCCAAACAAACAAATGGAATCTAACAGATTCACTGCTTTGTTTTCTGAAACTCCAATGTAAGAGCTAAGGAAGAGCTTAAACTTGAAAATGTTTAAGGAGAGGAGGAACTGTATGATGACAACAAATTAGCAGTTTTCAGTACACTGCTTGTGCATTAGGCAAGTTTTCTGAAGGATAGTTAGGTGACAGATGGAAACAAAAGACAAATTTTGAAAAAATATACTATTGTAATACACTCTGCTCAGGCAACAGGATATCTACCAGTGCTGCTATAGAACCAAAATAATTAAACAACATGATAATGTCACTGTATAGTAAATAAGGTATTTTTATTTTAGTGAGAACCTTCCTTTGGTTCTTATTCAGGAGCACAGTGTTATCTTTATAAACAGGCAAAAGATGATTGGTAAAATGAGACATTGCATCACTGGTGATGTTCGGCCACTTCGTTTTATCTTCCCAGGGCCAGCAATAGCACAGCACTGAGATGACTGAAGGGTTAGTGTCTGCCACCCACAGACAAATCAGACCAGCAGAGCAGCAAAACACAGGAAAAAAAAATCCATTAAAATAATCTAGAGTAAGCAGCTTCCTCTAACTGAGAGAAAAAAAGGAAGTATCAGAGGCTAAACATGGATGGGCAAGTGTGGGTCTGACCAGCAAGTGGGTCTAGAAATAAAAAAAGAGCAAGATACAAAGCTGGTTTTTTTGGTTTTTTTTTTTTTTTTTTCCTTT
>VWZN01012394.1:82580-94491 GCA_013396955.1 Regulus satrapa | reverse complement strand
GGCGCGGGGCCGTGGCTCACCCTCTCCTCGCGGCCCTGCGCCAGGATGAGCACGATGCGGCCGTGGCGCCGGCGGCCCGTGCGGCCCATGCGCTGCACCAGGCGCACGGGGCTGCGCTGCGCGTCGAAGCACACGATCAGATCCACCTCGCCGATGTCCAGCCCCTCCTCGCCCACGCACGTGGACACCAGGGTGTTGTAGCCGCCCTCCCGGAAGCGCCTCACCACCTGAGGGGACAGAGGGAACGGGGGAAAATGGATTGGGGCTCTAAAACAACAACGTTTGGCCTTTGCGGATTACAAAGTTTCCCGGCTGCTACCTCGGGAGTCACGCCCCCTGACCCACATCAGCATTTCAGCTCTAAAGTAAAGGGGGAAAAGCACACCTTGTTCTGTCTCCAGCCATGGTGTTCTTGTAAAACTGATCCTCCCAACTCAGCAATTAAATATTTTAGGCGTTGTCTTTTCTTTTAGCTTTGCTAGATCAGAACTTAGTGCTAGATCTTATCTTTCCTACCTAGAAGGAAAAAAATAATTCCCACGGTACGTATTCCCAAATTTTCCACATCTAAATTTAACAGTTGCTAATACAGTGTAAATGTATAAATTATTGATCTATTCTGGAACCCACGGGGACTCCTCAGTGATTTACTGACGACACTTAAAGCTCACCCACTGCCTTGCAGCATATACTCCAAGAGTTATTTGCACAATTAATGCTCTTTATCACTCCCTCCTGGTGCAAGCCTCCTGTTTCCTCACCTCCAGCTGCTCCTTCTGCGTGAAGCCTTTGGTGCTCTTGCCCGAGGAGTGGCCCACGAAGGTCATGGCCCGCACGGTCGGGCTGAGCCGGGCCAGCATCTCTGCAATCTCCTGCACGCTGTCCCGGAACGAGGAGAAGATCATCACCCTCGTGTCCCCAGCCGAGTTTTCACTCTGGTCCTCACCTGCTGGATTTGAAAGTGTCTGGTGTGGATAGAATGATCAGTAAAATAGGATGGGCACCCCCACAGGTTACACACTCACAGCTCTCGCCTCACTTAGCGGGAAGAGAAAACGGGCAGAAAATGCTCCAGGATGCACCTCTTTGATAAACTTCTCTTTGGACCAGAGCACGCTCTAATTTTGGAGAATGTGAGAATGAGAATGTCTTTATCTGAGGAGCCCTTGCTAAAGTCACTTTGAAAAGCTGGCGTTGGAGGGGAAGGGTTCTGGAGTGAAGATCACGACGCCGCTGTCTCCATTTCCCCAGTTTAGGACCCTCAGGACAGCAGAAGCAGAATCCCAGAATCCCAGACTGGATTGGGTTGGGAAGGACCTCAAATCCCCCCCAGAGCCAGCCCTGGATAGGCAGGGCCAGCTCCCACTGTGCCAGGGTGTCCCAGCCCCCGAGGCAGCCCAGCTGCTTGGGCAGTGGATGGAGCAGAGGGCTGGGGCTGTTCAGGTATGGCTGAGGACTCTGGCCACGAGCCCCTTTCCATCTCAAATGTGGGGTTTGTAAAGTGAAGGCAAAGGGAGGGAGGGAGGTTGGGAGGATGGAACGAGCTCTGAGGGGGAAAAAAGAGTCAATTGCATTAAATGCATTGGGACATGTCCTAAAGTTACCAACCCAGAACTGGAAAGCAAAGCTGCCTACTAAAAAGCATCCGTCATTCCAAAGGTTTGGTGAGAACACTGCATCCAAGAGGGAAAAAAACCCACAAAAAATGAGGGAAGGGCAGGTTAGGAATCATCAGAACTTCACAGAGCACAAAGATGCAAACAGGCAAGATAAAAAGGGAAAGAGATGCAAAACAAATGCTATTTTATTACTCATATAATCAACCCAAAGTCTGGAATCAAGAAGCTGAAACATCCCAAAAACCAGAGAGATCTGAATGACGTCTTCATCAAGACAAAAAAGAATGAGAGACGGGTGGAGGTAACGGAAGGGTTTGAACTTCAAACTGATGCCTCAGAGTTGTTCATTCTTATCCTCAGGCTGGATATCAGAACTTCTATCCTTAAGGTCCTTAAATGTGCTCCTGGAACTCTGCAGGAGGGACTGGCAGCAGGGCAGGCTGCTGGGACAAACTGGGACAGGACCAGCAGGAAACGTGGCAGCCCAGGAATGAGTTCCCTACCCCTGTTTTACTCAGCTGTCAGAGCAGTTGATATCAAATTAATAATGAGAATTTATAGGAGGGCTGGTCTTAGAGAAATCTTGCAGTGAAGTTCTTCTAGAGGGGAAGATGCACCAACAATCAAAGCAATAACGCAGCACAAAGAAGGAAACCAAGCAATTCCTTGTTTCCATTCCCAGGTTTTCCTCTGAGATGTTGGTACTCACCAGAACATCCCTGTTTCCAGGATTTGAAGTGTTCTATTACGATTTCCTCCAATTTCTTTAATTTTGGATGGCTGTAGACAAACTCCTTTTTCTTTTCCAATGCTGCAATGGAAATAAAGTAATTAAAGATATAAATAAACTTGTGACAAGCACAAAGGTTCAGGGAACTTCATCCCCTCCCTCTGTAATTATCTGAGTCAGACCCAAAACCTGATATTAGTCCTAAACAAGACAATAAACAGCTGACAGAAGAACAGTTGTTAAAGGCAGTTTTTGAGAAAGTGCTGTTATTTCTTTTAGAGTCACGCTGGCAAAGACTTACAGTGAAACAACTGTATTTTAACCTTCCTTTCAGAGCAAATGAAAATCTTCAGAGAAGAAACCACCGAGAGAAGAGCAAGAGGGAGGGAGAGACAGAAAATGGGGAATTCAGTCTGGAATGAAGAGCAGCAGGCAGCGCAGCATCGCTTTGAAAGAGGAACACGGTGTCCCCAGGAGGGGGGTGCTGACCTGCTGCGCTCCTGCCAGCAGTGCCGGCCTCAGGAGGCCCGGCGGGCTCTGAGAACAGCTCCTGCAGCTGCTGGTAGAGCCCCACGAAGTCCTCGTTGCGCCCCAGCTCGCTCTTGGTGCGGGAGAACCCTTTGGAGAGAGTTGCAACACCTCAGGATCGCCTCTGCTCTCCCCCGGCACGCTCTGTCCTGAGCGGGAGGGAACCAAACTCGGCGTGCCAGCCCTGGTGGCTCCGGTGCCCTGCGCCAAAGCAGCAGAAGGGAAGGGGAAGAGCGGAGGTGCCAGGAGGAGCTGCCGAGGACACTTCACCTTTGGATCCATCCATGATTCCCCACAGGTAGATGAACAAGGAGCGCGTTCCCATCTGCTGCAGCAGCTCGTAGCCGTGGTACAGACTGATACAAAGGGCAAAGTCTCCTTCAATGACCCCCGGCTGGATTCCCTGGGGCAGAAAAGCAGACTCCAGCTGAGTTTGGAAATGGCTGAGGAGCGGGAATGCTGCTGCAATTCCTGCCCCAAACCACAGCGACACCAGAGGGGCAGAGCAAAGCCCAAAGTGGTGTTGGTGCATCAGAGCCCTCTGGGGACAGACTGCACCATGCTCAGTGGAGCCAGCCCTCTTCCACCTCCAAAATACTCTCCAAAATACCTCCATCAGCTCCCAAAATTAGCTCATGAACCCTCAGACTCTGACAGCATTTGGGAAAACTGGACCCTGGCACGTCCACCCAGGCTACAGAATTAAAGCAAGGAGCTCCTTGCTTACAGTGAAGGAGATTTCCCATTGCTCTTTTTGAGGCACAGTCTTTTTTTAGGCAATTTTCTCTAAGCTTACAAAATTTGACCATTCCATGAGGATTCACCAAAACGCAGGAGCAGGAATATATCTCTGAGGGGAAAATGCAAACTTAGCTGTCAGTGACTACAAGACAAGTTCTCAAAGCAATTTCACGTAAATGGAGTTCTTGGATCTTTTCCTTAACTCTTCTATACTGGCATCCAGGAACGTGGAACAATTAGGAATATTTTTATAGAATTCATAAATTAGCTTAAAGATTCCTTGCATCCCAAACCATGCTGTGATTCTATGACATTTTATTCCATGGCTAAAAACAGAAATCTAATTAAAATGCCTCCAGAAATGCTGTAGCTGTGGATTATTCCTATTTATTCACTACTTTAATAGCATGAAATAAATAAAGAGCTTACTGCATTTTGTGCAGAGGGGTTCTTCCTGTACTGATCCCTTGCCAGGATGATCTGGTACTTGGTCAGGCTGGGAATATCCCTCCTGGATAAAAGTCCCACCTTAATCAGGCGCCCAGTGAACGCTTCCAGCACCTGCAAACAAAATCCAGGGGGGTTGAGACCTTTGGAGAGATTTCATTTTTATAGATCCTACACAACAGAACACCAGCAGCCCATTGGTTTGCTTTGAGAGACAGGATTTTTCAAAGCGAGCTCTGCTGATTTCTCAGTGCTTTGTTACCGGGTGCTCTGCTCGCTGGAGGGCTCTCTGTAATCGGGGTAGTTTTAGGTGAATTCCCCAAATTCCTGCCAGTGCACTCGGACAGGGCTGAGTCAGACAGGGTGGGACTGTCAGGTGTCCTGAGCAGGGTCAGGAGCTGGACTCTGTGCTCCCTGGGGGTCCCTTCCCACACGCTCCTGGCCCAGCATAACCCTGGGTCCACGCAGGAGCCCAGGGGAGGAAATCCCCGGGAATCTGAGGCGGAGCGGGGGCTGACCCAGCAGGGAGCAGGAGGGATGGGCCGGGCTGCCAGGGGCTGAGCCCCTCTCACTGCCTCAGCCCAACGGCATGGGGCTCTCAGGAGCACGGATTCACCTCAGAGAAGGGGGGGCAGGATGTGTGTGCGGAGGGATGGAGCCCTCAGCCATGGCCCAGGCTCAGCAGCGTGCCCCGCTCCTGCAGAAACCAGCCNCAGCCCAGAGCCAGCCCAAAGCACGGCCCAAAGCCAGCCCAAAGAACGGCCCAAAGCACGGCCCAAAGCCCAGCCCAAAGCCAGCCCAAAGCCAGCCCAAAGCCAGCCCAAAGCCAGCACAAAGCCAGCCCAAAGCCAGCCCAAAGCCAGTCCAAAGCCAGCCCAAAGCCAGCCCAGAGCCAGCCCAAAGCCAGCCCAGAGCCAGCCCAAAGCCAGCCCAAAGCCAGGCCAAAAAATGGCCTGTTTGCAAACATCACATGGACTGCTTTCCACCTCGGTGCTGCAAGGACAATAACCTGCACTAATGCATCTTAATCCTGCTTTTCCTCTTTGTTTCCCGGCCTTAGGTGGTCAGGATTTTTCCACAGACTTAGTTTGGCCTGAGTGCTAACTTGCCATAATTGCAGTAATCAGATTTGTCCTACAAACACTGTTTACAACCTGTTGGCCCCCTTGGCCAAGGGCCCCAAAAACATCCCAGGGCACAAGAACAGGCTTCTCCAAAGCTGACAGAGTTTCCCATGGCCCCTTCCATGCACACCGTGTCTCCCAAGCGCCCCAGGCACTGCAGCAGCAGCACAGCTGCCCTGCCCTAAGAGGGCTGGAGTGGAACAAATGCTTAATCCCTTTAGTGTCCCTTCAGCCCACTGAAAAGCATCCACCTAAACCAATAAAGCCAGGCCTAAGTCAGGCTTGCAACACTGATCCCGGCAGGCCTGGAGCTGCGGCATCAGAAGATGTCCTGGCAGGTAAAGGAAGGCACGTGCAGCACTCGGCCCGTGTTCGTCCCTGAGTGACAACATCCCTTTTGCTACTGCAGGCCCTGCTGCTGTCAGGATGCACCAATACCCTTCACAAGCACACGCTGCTCAGGCCCTGCCGCTGCAGGGGAAGCTCAGTTTAACTTCTGCCTGCTTGCTTTGATTACTCCTACAGTTGAGTTTATAATTTGGTTTATGATATTGTTTATTTACAGGTCTTCTTTTACCTTCTTGCTCTGTGTGCAGAATCTGTGTGGCATTAAAATGAGAACAGGATCCCAGAATGGTGTGGGCTGGAAGGGACCTCAAATCCCCCCCAGTGCCAGCACCATGGCAGGGACCCCTCCCACTGTCCCAGTGTCCAGCCCCAGGGTCCAGCCTGGCCTTGGGCACTGCCAGGGATCCAGGGGCAGCCACAGCTGCTCTGGGAATTCCAGCCCAGCCCTCCCCGCCCTCCCAGCCAGGAATTCCTTCCCAATATCTAATCGAAATCTCATCTAAAATCCGAAGGAACGGAGCGGGAATAATTGCCATCATCAATGACAGCAGCATTAATCCCTCCAAGAATCCAAAATGCAAGGAGAACTTTGGAAGGGCGAAGGGAAATTTGTGGCAGCCCCAGCTGAAGTGGGGGAGCCGTGCTGGGGAATTTCCACCCTGCCCATCCGTGCCCACAGGGCAGTGCAGCCAGCAGGATAAGCAGCTTAGAGCAGATAAAGGGAAATCACAGACATGGGGCCAGAATCCCGAGTGCTTTGGGGCATCTTGGGCTGCTCCTCTTCCCCGGGAGGGTGGGGAGAGCTGGGCTGGAATTCCCAGAGCAGCTGGGGCTGCCCCTGGATCCCTGGCAGTGCCCAGGCCAGGCTGGACCCTGGGCTGGGACACCCTGGGACAGTGGGAGGGGTCCCTGCCGTGGCAGGGGTGGGTTTGGGGTCTCTTTCCAGCCAAAGCATTCCATGACTTCACGCTGGGCCGTGGGCTGGGAGCCAGGCCTGGGCAGCCCCTCCGGGCCCCCTGGGGCCAGCCCAGTGTGGCACGGACACCCCAAGGGCCCCAAGCCCTGCCCAGGTGTCCTTTGTCCCCAGGGGAGCCTCGGCTCCCAGGGAAAGCAAGGCAGGACCCTCCATCCCCAGGCATTCCTTCTAATTAAGGCTCAGGGATTAATTAAGCCAAATAAACCACTAACACCTCTAACACCACCAACAAGCAAACACCAACTGGAAGCTACAGTAGTGCCAAGAATTTATGGAGGAAAGGGGGGAAAATATGAAGAAATCAAATGTTGTTTTCTTAAAATACAGCCAAAATCATTCAGCAAGCCACTGGGAAGGCTGAGTGCACAAGGAATTCATTTCTCATCTTAGTGAGAACACCGTCAAAAAATGCAGCTTAGTTGTAAAGGTTTCAAATTCAGAACTTGGTGTTTTATCACAGAGTTGGTTCCAGTTCTGTTGCTTTCCAATCCAGGCTGTACCTGAGGAGTCCCTTGAAAAGGACAGAGACAGAGATGTCTGTGCCAGCTCACAGGAAAAGGTATTCACCAAATAAACCAAAAGGCTGACCACAAAGGAAGGGCTCAGTGTTTTTCACTTGAATGGATACCACTGGAATAGCTCACTGCCCTCCCTTCAAACCCCAGCAGCTGGGCATGAGCACACTCAAAATGCTGAAGATGAAGCTTCAACTATGTCTCAAGTAGTGGAGATGGAGTCAGGCTTTTCACAAATGTTCCTCTTGAAAAGAAATCCATCTTTTCATGAAAAAGTAATGGCCATTAAATCTGATATTTCAGCACTTGCTGCGGACCCTTGTTTCTTTTTTTTTTTGAAAAGCAATTTTCATTACCTGTACTTTTCTGTCTCATCCCTTGACCTAGTTTCTAACATATAAGAAAATGATATTGTCCCTGTTTGCTCAATGTACACCCCTGTCTGACTTAATCACCTTCTGCAAAACAAACTGTTTTGTTTAGCAGTGCAGTGCAAAACACTGTTATGAAAGACAGCGGGATCCAGTCACCTGGAGCTCCAGAACGAGCAAGGAACAGTAAACACAACCTACTTAGGACAGCCTCAGCAGCAGGCACTGCTCGCTGATTACTGACTTATCTTGCCTCCATACTTTCCTTTTTAATTAAAAAGATAATACTTCTGGAAAAGTCCCCTCCGCCTTCCCAAAGCACTTCAGTGTCGCGTTACCCAAACACGGCCATAGAATTAATTCCAATTAATTGCTCAGGAGCGCTCGTGGCTCGCTGCAGCTCGGTAACTGGAGCTCAGAGCTGACAGATTTAGAGGCAGCAGATAAAAGACAAGCGGCAGAGTTATCCCATCCTGCACTGAACCGGCCAAGAACACAAAGACTCTCTCTGTTCCGAGGTATCTCCCACAGCAAACCACAACGAGTTCTGGGAGCCCATGATGAGCTTAGAACCTGTTCTTGGAGCTCTGACAGGAGCTGAGGACTTGTGTACAGGGCAGAGAGCTGTTCCCGTGCCAGCTACACCTCACTAAAAACTGCTCCTAATCTGTTTTCTGTTGGCACAATAAAAAACAAAGGCTCTAAACTAATGCCCTGACCTAATTATTTTAGTGCAGATTTGCAGGGGTTCTTTACCAAAGAAAAACACCCATAAATAACTGTTAGAGTGGCTTTTCTTTCCCAGTGGGGAAGGAGGCAGGGCAGAAAGCTGCTGCCAAAGCAGACAGGACCTCCACAAAGAGGGAGCCCAAAGGTGCAGCCCTTCCACAGGAGCTCCCCAAGTGCTCCCAGCCTCCCTTGAGAGCCCTGGCTGGGCTTGGCAGAGCCACGCTGGGCTGGAGGAGAGCTGCACCTTCCTCCCAAACCCCCCGGCTCCAGCACTGCCAGAGCTCAGTAGAGAATCCCAGACTGGGTTGGGTTGGAAAGGACCTTAAATCCCATGCACCCAGCCCCGCCATGGCAGGGACACCTCCACTGGCCCAGGGAGTCCCAGCCCCAGCGTCCAGCCTGGCCTCGGGCACCCCAGGGGTCCCTTCCCAGCGTGCTGGGGCTGAGCTGGTGTGCAGGGAATGAGCCCAGGTAGGGCCAGTTGGGCTGTTGTGTGTCCCCGGCTCTCTGCTGTGCCCCTGGGACCCTTCCCTGAGCTGGTGCTGAGCTCTCTCCCCAGGCAGGGGCACAGAACAATCCCTGCCCAGCACAGAGCCAAGGACAGCGTCACCCAAAGAGCAGAACCAGCGNAGCGTCCCCCAAAGAGCAGAACCAGCGGCCAAGGGCAGGGGCCAGGCAGGGCTGGGGCTGCAGCACCTGGAGCTGCCACTGCACACCTGAGCCAGCCTGGGCAGGGACCCAAACTGATCCCAGGGGAAACTGCTGAGGGGATCCAGCTGGGATCCACCCTGGGGGCAGCCCTGGCCGGGCTCTGCCACTGCCCAAGGGGGATCCTTTGAGCCTTTCCATAAATCCCTGTTTTATTCCTGCTGCTCTCTCTGCTCTCTGTCCCAGCTCAGCCTTTCAAGCATCTCCACCACAGCCCAAGGCACTGGTCCATGCCAAGGGGATCCCCCAAAGCAGGAGCAGGGAAGAACCAACAGCTCCAGGACCAATCCAGCCCCGTGCGCCGCAGGGACAGTGCCTGAGGTGCTCAAGGAACAGAGCAAAGGAAGGGACAAAGGAAGGGCCAGAAGGAGACTCTGCCCAGCAGGCCCTGCTGCAGATGGGGCTCAGGAGGGGTTTCACCCCAAGGATCCACAGCAGGGAGGTGTGGACGCAGCCAGAGCCTCCCCCTGCTGCAGGGAAGGGCAGAGGATGAGCCAGAGCGTTCCCTGCTCTGTTCCAGCACGGGAACCAGGAAGGTTTGGCTTCCCCAAGTGAGATACCTCGAGGAGTGTCCCTGCAGCAGCCAGTGCTCCCAAAAGGAACTTCCAGGAGCGAGTCCCAGGAGGATTTCAGCTGGGGGAGGCTTTGGAGCTCTGACTGGCACCAGAGTTTTAGCTGTTCTCTGGTACAACTTCAGAGTCCTGACAAACTCTGAACCAGGCAGAAAAGTGCATTTTGTGCAAGTTTCCTCCTGACATTCTCTCACCCAGCCAATGAAGAGAGGAAAGCAGCAGGCACACAGCAGGGCAGGGCGGATTTTAGGTGATCTTGTCACTCTCCAAACCCAACACCGACCAGCCCAGTAATGATCCTGGCACCAAAGCTTTGTTAGAAGTTTATATTAACTCATTCACGCCCTTCCCGATCTTCCAGGGGTATGAGACATACTCAAAATCCACCGTTCTTCCCTGGAAGCTGGGATCCATCCAAAAAATCCATCAGTTTGTCTTTTTCTAACAGCTGAGTTTTCTCCTGTTACAGCATTTTTTCTTTTCCTAAAGGTTATAAAACAAGATCTCCAGATTTTACTTTTCAATAATTTCACCAAGAGCAATTTTACTTTTTATGGAGAAATGTTAAGAAAGAAGTGGCTTTTCTACATCAGTAGGTGACTGTCAGAAAGGAGCATCCCACTAAGGATGGTTTGGAGCTGAAATTTTTAAGGCTGAATATCAGTTTTTCTGTTTTTTGGTTTTTTTTGGTTTTTTTTTTCCAGAGATAGAACCTGCCAGGAAAGCATTGAGAACACAGCATGACCAAAATTGTGTTTTCTCAAGAGTGGCTGTTTATTAGCCAGCAGCCTGGATTGGAAAGCAACAGAACAGTAACAAGCTCCGATAAAACACCAAGTTCTGAATTTTAAACCTTTACAACTAAATTAGCAAGTTTGGGGAAAAACCACAACAAATACAACAAAAAAATCAGCTTTTTTCACCTGCAGTAACAACAAGCTCCTCTGTTATCTACCCAGACACAGCCCATACATCTTCAGTACTCAATCAAATGCAGTAATTACCAAGCTCATCAGGAATAAATGACAAAGTAAATACACACAGAGTCATTTGTCCAGATGGATTTTTAAAAATGGGATTTTAAATCCCTCCCAACCTTTTTCCTCATTGTCAATATCCTGTGCCATTTCTCACAAAAAGAGAAATGTAGCTGTGATTTTAAACTCTTTTTCTGCTGGTCTGTTTTTCTTTGTCTCCAGCAAAGACGCTTAATACTTAAGAAAAAATTCATTCAAGCAACAATTAATTCTTATAATTAGCATGTAAGCAGAAGAGGTGGGACTGTTTTTCGTGAATCATTTATGCAGGATGGGCAGAAAAAGAGCATCCCCAGGCTGTGTCAAAGAGGGATGGCAGTTCCTGGAAGAAATCTGGAAGAGCCAGGATCGCCCTCCCTGGGCACGGAGAACCCAAGTGCCAGAATTCAGTGGAAAATTCCTCCCGCCAGCACGGGAGTGTGTGATTGGGATTGAACCGGGGCAGGGACGGGTTCCCACTGTGCCTCCCCTTAGGGACCCAGGGTCCAGCCGGGGCGGAGAGGGAAATGCCAGAAAATCCCCTGAAACGGGATCAGCACCCACCCAGCCGCTTCCACAAGCATCAGCTCCGGCCCTGCTCCAGGATTTGCCTTCCCAGCGCATTCCAGAGCCCAAACCCCCCTCAGTGACCTGCACTTCACTCCCTGCACCCCAACAATCCTCTCGGGACTCTCCTGCCGGCGGCGGCGCCTCCGTCCGTGAGGGAGCTGCCCAAGGAGCAGCAGGGTTTGGGGCTGCCCTGCCGGGAGCACAGCCAGGACCGGCACATCTCGGCTTCCAAGGGAATTCAGGGCTCGTTTTCCCAGCCAGCCCAGCCCTGGGGCTGGGGAGCCAAAGCTGAGCCTGGAGAAAGGGACTGCCCAGAACATGGGGAAACGGAGGGGGCAGATTAAACATCACAACATCCCCAACCTCCAGCTTTCCCTGGAAGCATCGACAGTGCAGGGAAAAGGATTATTTTCCTACTATTCTAAACCCTTAAATGTCCCAAGATTCTCTTTTTTGTCTTCACAAAAAGTTTCTGCTCTCCTAATATTTTGGACAGACCTTGGAGATCGCCTAAATAAAATAAAAGATCTGTCTTTAAAGTGTGGTTTGAAAGCAGCGAAATCAAATCACAATAAAGAGCTAACAGGACATGAAGAGCAGTGGGGAAAAAACCACGAAGAGAACAGCTGGGAGAGAGGGAAGGAGTGGGAAAACAGACAACACAAACTTGGATCCAAGTTCTGCACTGCCTGCTCCCTGCAGCATGGGGGGAAGGCACAGAGCACCAGGAGTGGGCATCCATCCCTGGACCCACCCCCGGCTCTGTCCATCCCCGGCTCTGTCCATCCTGAACCCATCCCCGGGTCTGTCCATCCCCAGCTCTGTCCATCCTGAACCCATCCCCGGGCTCTGTCCATCCCTGGACCCATCCCCGGGCTCTGTCCATCCCCAGCCCCATCCCTGGCTCTGTCCATCCC
>VWZN01012394.1:69452-82385 GCA_013396955.1 Regulus satrapa | reverse complement strand
CGCGGGGATGGAGACGGGCGGGTGCCGCATGGGCGGCGCGGGGCCCGGCGGGCCGGCCGCGATCACGCTGGAGGAGCTGGACGGGCTGGCCGAGGAGAGCCCCGACTCGGCGTACCACAGCCACGGCAGCAGCCTGGAGGAGGAGGCGGCCGAGCGCATGGACGACGAGGAGCAGGAGCGGCTGCTGAGCTACTGGCAGAGCGTGGGCAGGGGCCACCAGGTGGACGTGCCCCGAGGTAAGGCCGGGCGCGGGGCTCCGAGCCGCCCGGGGCTGGCTCGGAAGCGCTAAAGCTTCAGCCGGGGCGCTGCGAAGCTTCCCCCGAGGAGGGAAGAAGCGGCGCCGGGGGGATCTCTTCACGCTGAAAACGAGCGGTGCGAGTTTGCAGACCTGGTCGGATTGTGAACTCACTCCCCGCAAAAGTGTTCTTGCTAAGGATTCCCCCTCTATGCACGTATTGAAGGAGAGAGGGTTGCGTTTAAAAACGGCACGGAGTAAACAAGCAAAGGATTGATCTGCTCTTGGCAGTGAGGCTCCCAGGCTCAGCTTAGTCAGAAATGGGTTGTTTTCAATTTTAAGAAAGACGGGAGATTCGGAAAGGCCGATGAGTCAGAGAACTCCTACCCAGCAGCAGAGAGTCTCCAGAAGCTCAGCTCGGGACAGGCTTTAACTGTGCCCCTCCTGCCCGGGGAGCAGAGATCTCTGCCCCTAACTCGCCTCCCCCGAGGAGAGAGCCGAACCCTGCCCAGGCTGCACCGGACACTACCTACATTCCATCACTGCTCCTTAGAAACTCCTTCTATATTCCATCCCAGCAAATTGAGCCCATCCTCCTTTTCCAGCCTTTTCGAAGTCTCCTCTTGACTCGGTAAAGCTTTAACAGTGACAATCCAGGCGCCAGAGGAAGGGCAGGCTGGGTGTGAGCAGCGCTCCGAGCCCCTGGAGGGCTCTCTGGAGGGATGCAGGGCTGGCAGGACTCGGGCGGGGATGCTGGAATCTGACAGCTCCGGGGTGCCCAGGGCACGGAGGTCTCCATTTAACACCCCTGAGTGCAGGCGGTCCTGCAGAGCTCCAGAGCCTTCCCTCCCTCCCCACAGAATTACCGGGAATTCCAGCAGGAGGGATACAAAGTCTAAGGAACAGGTCCAAAGCAGCGTGTGAGCTCACTGTAGTTACAAAGTTATACAGTATTACAGGTTTGCTCTGAGGCCCCGAGCCAGGATAACACAAGAGTTTGTTTGGGGTCCTGTCCAGGAGGAGGGGGACAGCAGAGGGGAATTTCCAGAGAGGAATCCCCTGTGACAAGGAGCAGACCATGTCCCTGCCCCTCTGCTCCCTGGGACAGGGGGTCAGGGTGGACATCGGGGCAAGGTTCCTCCCCAGAGGGTGGGATGAGCACTGGGACACTGCCAGGGCACGGTGACATTCCCGAGGCTGCCGGAGCTCCAGGAGCCTCTGGACAGCGCTGCCAGGGACCCCAGGGTGGGATTGGGGGGATCTGGGCCGGACAGGGCTGGGATGATCCCTGTGGGTCACCAAAGCCACGGCTTGGGAAAACCCAGCAGTCTGTCCTTGTCCCTCTGCTGCCTGCCTGGCGCTGCCGGGCAGGTGGAGCCCTCCAGACTGGGACAACACCAAGCACAGATTCACCAACCAAAGGATAAAACTGCCCGAAGTGCTTTAATCAGTTGTAATCCCTGTCCTCTGCATTACCACGGAATGCCACAAACATCACCCTCCTGCACTAACTGATAAAGTCAACTAAAAATAGAGTTAACTTTGCTAGAGTCCCGAAAGCTTTCCTAATTCTGGGAAAATTCAGTGCTGAACTCTGATCTACTTTTATTTTTCCCTCGGCCTCTACGGAGATCCATTTACATGGCAGTTATTACTAACATTTTTTTTCCCGGTGACATATAGCAAAGCAAAAAATGTTTACACTTCACTACAACGTAGCTTTCTCCCCTTTATTTTTTTCTTCCCCTTTGTTTAAGGATCTTTATTATTCCAAATAGTCTTAAGGCTAAACCCCTGGACTGGATGCCAGGCGATGGAGGTTTGATTCCCAGCTCAGCTACAGATTTACTGAGTGACCTCGGCCAAGTTAATTCTCCTGCATCTTAATTCTCCCCTCCTCCCAAACATGGATAATATTCCTTTCCCCAGCATCCTGCCTCTTCCACCGAGACCCTGAGGCACCTGAAACCCCCAAAAGGGCTCTGGGAGCTGCAACTCCTCCTTTTCCTGCATGTCCAGTACACCACGGGGCAGCAGGGCAGGAATTCACATCCAGACTGGCAAACACTGCGCATAAAATCGAGTTTCTAATCCTCTAAGTGCACAGATGCCCTCCTCAGCTCCGCGTTGGAAGGCAGGGGACCAGCTCTGGTGGAAGAGGGACGTTCCATTCCTCAAACTGACCTGGTATCCACAGCCAGGGATCAACTCCTAAGCAGAATTTACTCACGACCTTCAGCCAGAATTGATGTCAGGGTAGCCACAGTTATAAATACACCTTTAGACTTTAAACATCCTTTGGAAATGAATTCCCACAGTGGTATTCCCTCGAGCCTGCAGCCAGGAGCAGCCAGCCTCACTTACTTTATGTGCACACACCTGAACCCAGCAGCACGGGAGCTGCTGGACCTGGGGATGTCCCTGCACAGGGCCAGGAAACGGGGCCCAGCCAAAAGCAGGGACACCTGGGGAGCTGGAAATGCAGGGAATGGGAAATTGGGAAACACACTCCGAACAGCACGGGGGCAGAACCCAGGGAACCTCTGCCAGGAAAAGCTTTTTCCTTCCCTAGAGAAGAGCAAACAGAAGCAGCCACAAGGCCCCCAAGGGAATGAAACGCCCCTCAGCCTTGCCCGAGTCTCACCGGGGAACTGTGCCTCTCTTGCAGACATGGCAGAGCCCATCCAGCAGCTGACCAGGAATAACAACCCCCAGGAGAGGCAGAGCATCCCCTTCACGCTGATCCAGCGCAAGGAGAAGGTACTGCTGCCCTTCAGCTGCACTCCTGGCCCCAAAATGGGGAACAGCTCCTCCCCGCACACCCCAGCCCCCCACACGTGTAATTTTCTTTCTTGCAAGGTAGGAACTATGAGGAAAGCCAGAAGCTGGCCAGGAATGACTGATTAATTTAACAAAACCCCTTCTTACTCTGCTATTTGAAATGAATTTGCCCCTTTTCTTCATTTAAATCGGTGCATTTGCTCCTTTTACAGTCGTGTTGATAAAACCTTAGCAAAGAGTATTTGAGGGGGTTAATATCTGAATTTAAAACCAGAAATGTGCTTTTGTATCACGGATCGTTATCAAACAAAGCAGCGATTTGTACCTTTACCTTATCCTCGAATAAAAAATTCAAATTGATGTACAGCAAATTGCTTCCACCTCAGGAAATGTGCAAACAAATGTCTAACCTTAAATCAAAAACTACAGAAACCTTTACTGACCATCTATGATGACTTTTTGGCCACATTTCTTTTAAAGACATTTAAGTAATTCCCACTTATAAATACAATAATTTATAGAGTGAGTTTCATCTAAACAGTTTGGGACTCCTGGCTTTTTTATGTTTATGCTGAAAGCATTTTTTAATGTGACAGTATTACTGTAACAACTGCAGCTAAAAAATAAGGTTATTCAGCATTAATTGCAAATAAATGTTGAATAGTGCCAGTCCAAAAGACGACAGATCCTTATTTTACAGAAGAACTACCTACAATTTTGCTGAAGTCAGTTTTGATCCAAAATCTCTTTTGGATCAGCCTATTCCTTGGTTTACAGGAGGAAGGATTAACATTCCTGTTTCTTTCAAGGAAACACTGCGAGGTGCAGTTCTTGTGTTTGTTGGGTGGATGTTTAGAGGTGCCTAAATTCAGATCCCAGAGCGCTCTCTGTGTGTTTGCAGCTGGGAGATCTGCTCTATGAGAAAAGGCAGTATGGGAAAGCCAAGTGGGCTTGCATCAAGATGAAGGAGAAGCAGTACGAGCAGAGCATCTGCCTCGGCTTCATGAAGCTCATGAGGTACATCTGTGAGCAGAACTCCTCAGGTAAAGAGCTCCTCCACCCTACGCTCCTCACAAATTGTATTTCTGCCCTCACTCCTAATTAGGGAGGTGCTCTGAACAAAAATACACGCCCTAGAGGGGTGTTTTTTCCACGGTACAGCCTTCCCAGAAAAATCTCAGAGATGGTGAAGTGGTTGGGGTTGGGAGGAGATTAAATCCCACCCAGTGCCACCCCTGCCACTGTCCCAGGCTGCTCCGAGCTCTCTGGCACTTGTTACAGGATTCTCAGGGTTTCCTTTTCACAGCAGCACTGAAATCACCTGTCAGAGTGTGATCCCAAAAGGGCCCAGAGTTTACTGCCTCCTTCTCTTTAGTTCAAGATATTAAATTGTCTCTGTCCCAACGGATGTGGCAAATCTGTGGTTGAAGCATGTTTTCCAGAAAGATAATCCAGTTTTAACTCAAAACAATGGCACATCCACCGTGTCCTGGAGAGCTTGTGCCTGCCTGTAAAATGTTCACCTAGTGTCCAATCCAATTTCATCTGGTTTTCGCTTCCAGACATCAGTTCTCATCTTTTTCGTCCTCCAGTTACTATCAAGTTTTGCCATGCTCAGTGCTCTGTGCTGTAATTGACTCAGCCCTTAAACGTCCTTACAAGAAAATACAAACATTGATCACAAAAGCTTTTCCTTCTTCAGGTCCCTTCCCCACCCTCCCCATTCTTTTATCACTTTAACGTGGTTTAAAAGTAATTTTAGCTCCAGACCTGCAGGGTTTTTAATCAAACTGTACAGAAGCAAAGTTTCCTCTGTCAGCCATCTCTGCCTCCTTGCAGTCCAAACACAAAACAGCGCCAAAAAACTGCAATGTTTTTAACAACAACGAATGTTTTAACATCGATGAATTCACAGAGCAGCCCTGACTCTTGCCTGCAGTTTTGTTCCCAAATATTTAAACCATGACAGGAGGTCAGTTTGAAGAGAAACACAACTCTTTTAGGAGGGGGAAAAGAGTTTAGGCAAACTCCCTGCCCTCCATGGAGAGGGGAGAGCTCCCCAAATGCTTTGTTTTGGACACAAATACTTGCACATACACACACACAAACTACAACGCGGGGTGAAATCACGGCATCCCAGATGGTTTGGGTGGGAAGGGACCTTCAGGACCTTCCTGTTCCACCCCCTGCCACGCCAGGGAGCTCCAAGCCCCAGGGCCCAGCCCGGCCTGAACACTCGAGGCCGAGGCAATCCCTTCCCCAAGCCCTGGGAGCAGCTCCCGCCGGGCAGGCGGGGCGCGCAGAGCCCTCCTCTCCTGCCCGCCCCCAACCCCGCCGTGTGTGCCAGGCCTCTACCTGGGGATCACCGTGCCCATCGTGACCATCGTGCACACCAACGAGGCGCACTCAGCCATGAGCCAGGCCGTGACAGTGGCCTATTACCTGCCCGAGGTGCTGCAGGACGAGCCCCCGCACCCCTTCGACTCGGACATCATCATCGAGGAGTGGCCTGCCACCATCGTCTACAGCAGGTGAGAAACGCTGCAGCTCTGCCCTGCCCAGCGCTTCGAACGCCTTGGGAAGGGAACTGATGGGAAAAGTTCGTTTGTGGGAGCTGTGAAAAGGTCTGGTTAATGAATGGGATGGTCGGGAAATAACGGTTAGCAATTCTTCCCCAGAGGGTGCTGGCACTGCCCAGGCTCCCCAGGCTGCCAGAGCTCCAGGAGCCTTTGGAGGGATCCCAGGGAGGGATTGTTGGGATGAGGGCCATGATAGGACTCCACAATCCCTTCCAGCCCAGGTTATTCTACATTTATATCAATTACTTGGTAAAATGATGCATCTGTAGATGTGTGATAAAACACCCTGGGACTATTCTGTGTAGATGGGAACAAAGCATCTGACACGGCACAGAAAACTTTAGGAAAAAATTGTTTGGGATCAATCACAGTCAGTACCTCTGGTGAAACACAACCAAGTAATTCAGAGGACATTTCTGGGCTCTGGAAAAACAGCGGGTTTAAAATGAGTAACGGAACGAACTAGGTTGGAAAAGACCTTTGAGATCAGAGTCTGACCCATAACCTAACACCACCCTGTCACCCAGGCCACGGCACCCAGTGCCACATCCAGGCTTTTCCTTTGCACTGCCCAGTCGCTCTTTCCCTGAGGAGCTTTTTCCTCACCTCCCACCTAAAGCTCCCCTGGGCGCCAGCCCCACCCGGCCGCACCCTGGCCCTCGGGGAGCTCTGGCTGACCTGAACTCCCCGCAGGAGCTTCCAAGGGATCACCAACGAGGACTCCATCATGAGAGAGATCAACCTGCTGGCCGCCATCCTGGAGAGCCCCGAGCTGTGCCTGCGGGACACCTTCATCATCGCCGGCTACACCAACCCGGCGGCCGCCAACCGCCACAACGAGATCTGGTTCCTGCAGCGGCCCTGAGCCCCGGCGGGGCCTCCTCCCGCCCCAGGTGAAGCCAGGCCGGCCCCCCCGGGCCAGCCCCCGCCCTCAGCTGGCTCAGGAACACCGGCCCGGCTCAGCCCCCCACCCACAGCTCCCCACGGCCCCTCCGACAGCTCCGACCCCGTCCCGTGGAGGGCTTTAGCACTTTAATAGGTAGCTCCCCATTGTTTGACCGGGTAAGGGAGGCGCAGGCCTCTTCCCTCACGCATTTATTGGCAGCCCCAGCCCGCCCGTGGCTCGGGATGGTCCCTGGGGACATCCTGGAGCCCTGGCCTGCTCTGGGTGCTGCACAAAGACCCCGCTGGGGCTTTCAGAGTGACACCCAAACCCACCTCACACTGGCAGAGAAAGAATGTCCAGGTCTCAGTTCCCGAGGGGAACTACGAGACTTAGCCCACTGGGATTAGGGCATGGAGCAAGAACGGGCCAACGCTGTGGCCCAGAGATCCCCAAGGCTTACCTCAGAAAGCTCCCAACCAAAGCACCCCAAGTGTGGAGAGACACCAAAAAGGCACCACAGTCCTACTGCTCATTCAAGGGTAGACAGCAGAACGAGGGTTCCCCTCTCCACGCTCCCCCAGGAATCCCACGACTGGCTCTGGCATTCCTAGGGAGACACTGGTTACTTTTAACTGCAGTTTTCTGAACAGCTTATTCCCACAGCTTTGCTGGGTGTTAAAACGCTGCAGCTGGAGAGAATTGCTCAGTACTGCTGGCACCGCTCTGGCTGTTGATGGCACAAAGGACACAAACATCCCCAGAGAACATCTCAGCGGGCAGCGCTGAGAGCAGGGCACAGCTGCTGCTCCAGGCTGCCTTGGGGCATCCCCAGGGACGGGGAGCCACAGCCCCCCGGGGCCTGTCCCAGCTTCTGACCACCCTCACTGTGAGAGCTTTTCCTTCCTGATCCCAGTTTGTTGTTGGTTTTGCCCTTCAGCCCTGTGCTAAGCCCTCAGCTGCCAGCCTGGCTCGCTGCAGAGCCCTCGGAAGGTCTGGGAGCAGCATTCCCTCTTTCCACACAGCCCAAGAGCACCTACTGCACTTTAGAGTCAGGGCAGCAAATTATTTCACCCTCCAAAATCCCTCCCTAGAGTCTCCCCTTACTGAGATGATGGTAGAGTTTGTTCTTTATAGAAGTAAATGTCTTTTTGTATCAAATTCACTCAGTACACCACCAGCATTTACTGGTTACAGGATTTAGGGTCCCAACAGAGCTCCTGTGCTCTTTGAGACCAGCAACCAGAGCCAGTGGCTGCTAACCCACAGCAGGGTGAAAAAGCAACTCCAAAAATGGATTTGTGGAGGAAACTGTTCTGAAAGAACCTGCAGCCCCCTGGTCCCACAGGGAGGGCTCCGTGCTCAACCCAAAAGCTCTCCCTGAGCAGCAGGAACAGAGTGGCCCTGCTGGGCATGGAGATTCCTTGGGAAGCAGCAAGGAGAGGGGGAAAAGGAAACAGAAAATTAAAAAGAGATACAAAAGCCTTAGTTTTAACACCGACAAACCAAGAGTCTTTATGGAGAGGGGAAAAAAAAATCCCCAAAAAACAACAAATCAACTAAAATGCAATAGAGTGTCTCAGCCTGGGAGAAAGAAAATTAAAAATGCCAGCCAGTATTAAACTTAAAGCTCTTAAATAAAGAAAAACAGTAAAAATATTTTTAAAACTGAGCTGAACAGAAGGCCTAGGGAGGCATTAAATAAAAGGTTTTGTTCTCATATCCTCCCAAAAATTTTTATAAGAGCACATAAAAGTAATTTTCATCTTTGACAAAGTTTTATGTCAAATTAAAGAAGTTTCTGCCATCTATTGCTTTTGCCAGTGAGGGAAATTCTCGTAATGCTTTGGCACAGCAAATGTTGCCACGCTCCTGCAAGCAGTGAAACCCTCTCACCACAGAGCACCAGTCTGTACATAATTCACAATTTAAACCTCTCCTGCAAAAGCATCTGCTGTGTCTGACGTTCCTGTCCATAGGCAACCCCTGCTGTGGCTCAGCTGCCCGTGGGTGATGCTCCAGAAACATCCCTGAACCACGGGCAGATCTGTCTGAGTGTGCTGACATCCCACCTGCAGCCCAGTGTTCCCTGCTCTTTATGGCAAACTGTGAATTCCGAGCTAGTATTTATTTATTTTGACTTCTGTTAGATGGCTTCTGCTGCTGGGAAAAACAAAAAAACAAAAAAACCCAAAAAAGACCAAACAAAAAAAACCCTTCAGCTCCAGTTTGGAGATAGACTTCATGGCTTGGTACCAACAGCTGAGCACGGCTCCAGTGTTCAGCTGACACCAAATACAATTTATTCAGCTGTTACCCCAGTGAATGCCAAGCAAACATCACTGTTGCTCAGACGTGACAAGATCACGTCAGGCACGACTGAACCTAGAACAGGTTATTTTGTTCTCCATCCCTGGCTCTACCTGGTGGATTTTCAGTTTTCAAGTGAAGTTATTAGCTTTCCACTCAGGAAAGGAGATAGTAAATCAGCATTCACCCCTATTTTTGGAAGATGAAACGACGTAGCCTTAACAGATAAGTGTTATCCTGCATACCGCGTATTTTCCAAACCAGAGTTAGTGCCTAAAAAGTTGATTCCAGCTATTGTGATACTCAGGGCCTTGCTTGTTGTATGTAAAGACACCTCCACAGAGCTCCTCTGGCATCGCTGCGCTGCGTGACACTGACACGTTGTCTTGTTTACTGTTTGTCACAAATAAAGAGAACGGTTTCGTTGTGCACGGGCTCTCCCTCTGGCAGCACACCCGGCTGCTCCCCTTTCCCAAAGCCCCAGGTTGGAAGGGGCCACCTGCAGAGCAGAAGCCCAGGCCCAGGAGTCACTTGCCCGAGTGCTGAGGGCTCCAGAGCCGCGGCTCCACCCGTGCCTGGGTGCTGCTGACCCTGAAGTTGTGCTCTCCAGGAAAGCAGCAGCGACAGAAATGCAAATGCTGAGCAGAGGAAGGAAGCAGAAAGCACCGCAGCTCAAAGCCCCAGTGGAACACCCCAGAATAAACCCTGCGCTCAACAGAGCCCTCGGGGGCCCCTGAGCGGATACAAAACTGCTTTAGAGTTCCTCATTTCAACACTCTCAGGTCACTGGGTTGAAAACAGCTGATGCACTCACAGGCTTACCTTCCAGCTAGACCAAAATCAACCAACTTGAACCAAAACCACGCTCTGGGGCCAACAGCTTCATGTATAACTTAATCCTAACCTTTTATACCTCTGAACAAAAAGAGAGCAGATATTTCAAACTTTTCCCAGTGGTGTTTTAGGTAACATCATTTGCCTACAAGTATCTTACTGGGAAGGCACAGACCACTAAGTTACAACTTAGTAACTGACAAACAGCTCTGGCACCCCAAAATCTCTCTTGTATTTGGGCATTAAAGAGTGTTAAAAGGAAAAATGTATCATCACCATAATAACAGAAATAGGCCAATAAATAAATTAATAAGCCAAACAAACTGATTTTTAAAAAAACCTCCAGGAGAGCTGGTTACACTCACCTTGATGTAAGTGTTCTGGATTTCTACCAGCTCTTCCCCGAGTGGAACTACGATTTTTTCCACTTGCCTCTCGTGAGAGTAAGGCTGAATTTCTGGAGAATCTTCAGCACACACCTCTATCTGAGCAATCAGCAAGTTGGAGATAACTTGTTGCACAGCCTGGTGGAGAAGCCACAAAAACAGGGTAACTATTTCCACATTTTAGCAGGGGTTACGTAAAACTGGAAGAAAAAGGCACACATTACCTGCAATGAATAATCAAAGAAAGCTCAGGAAATGGAATCCCAGACTGGCTGGAGTTGGAAAGGGACCTTCAACCCCATCCCATCCCATCCCAGCCACGGCAGGGACCCCTCCCACTGTCCCAGGGGCTCCAGCGCCAGGGTCCAGCCCGGCCTTGGGCACTGCCAGGATCCAGGGGCTGCTCTGGGCCCCCGTGCCAGGGCCTGCCCTCCCTCACAAACAGACAGTGTGCGGTTTAGAGCATGAGAAACACCAAACCTTATCAAGTAATGGACTCTAAAGAGATTCAGCTTGGTGTGGAACTCCTCAGGAGGAAGCAGAGGCTTCAGGTAAAGGAACAGAGCTTCGACTCAACCTCGACCACTTTGGCTCACCTTGGTGTCACTGCCTGGCGTGGCACTCAGGGCCAGGACCCGGAATTGGTTTGTGTATTTGCTCAGTTCCCTCACAACCTAAGAACAGGAAAGCTTCATTAATGCCCTCAAAGGAGATTATTTCCTTGTACAAACTACATCAATGAAAATACCCACTAAGTAGGAAAGGCTTAACAAAACATTCTAAAAATACTGAATCCCAGAACGGTTTGGGTTGGAAGGGATCTCAAATCCCACCCAGAGCCAGCCCTGCCATGGCAGGGACACCTCCCACTGTCCCAGGGTGTCCCAGCCCAGCGTCCAGCCGGGCACTGCCCGGGATCCAGGGGCATCCTGGAAACGTACCAAGAACAACCTGGGAAAACTATGAAAGGATTCCTCACTTGATTTAACAAAAGTATTGACAGCCCACTAACTCAGGCGAGCTGCTGAAAAGGGAGTCTGAAAAAAAACCTCTAAAATATTTAATTCATGGATGTTTAATCCATGAATTATCATGGATTAATATATTCTCTTCTTCTTCTTCTTATTATTATTATTATTATGTGCACACAAATATCCAGTAAATTTCTCCAGTGTATCAAAGTAACTTCTTCGGTCACCTATTGCTCGCAGGAGATTAACCCAGGATAATGCAACAAACTCTTGGCTAATCAACACAAACCCCACATTTTAAAAGAAATCTTCACCTGACTTGTCTCTGCTAAAGAATCTCATAAAAACACTGAGGTTTTTTTTTAACATTGCCCAGCCAAAAATATTTTGGAACTGAAATTACAATTTAATGGAGGCGCTGAAAAAAACACCTTAGAGGTATCAGTAATAAACAAGGCAATGACAACACACGGGAGGGTTGGATCTCTTCCAAACAAAATTAAGGACCTCAAGGACAATCTCTCCCCAGCAATGACCGCTTTATGGAGATCCTGTGAACAATGTTTGGGGAAGGCTTTTGCACCTCGGAGAGAAGAGTGGGGAGGCTCCAGCCCTACCTGGCAGTAGGCATGATTGCCAAGAGCTTTGTGGGCTTCGTCAATGACCAGACATTTGATCTCCAGAGCGGGACAGGTCCCACGGGAGAGGTCATTAACCATTATCTGAGGCGTGAGGAAAAACACTCTCTTGGTATTCCACAGCTCCCGCCGGCCCAGAGCCTGCGTTCCTCCTGGAGATGAAAGAAACAGCATTAGGGAACTGTTCTGCTGAGAGACAAACACATAAAAACATGGAATGGGGAGAGTTGGAAAGGGACCTTAAATCCCAATTCCATCCTTGCCATGGCAGGGTCACCTCCCACTGTCCCCAGTGCCAGCCCGGCCTTGGGCACTGCCAGGGATCCCAGGGACAGCCACAGCTGCTCTGGGAATCCCAGCCCAGCCCTCCCACCCTCATTGAATACAATCACTTGGAAGAGTTTTCTGCGTGAAAAACTTAAATCCAGAACCATGGAAATCAAGCCTGGGAAGCTCAAGAGGCCTCGTAGCTGCCCACAGCCCTAAACATCATTTAAAACACCTCTAGGAACGGGAACCCTAAAAACAGGCTATGGGTTCAGTCATTAAGGCTCTTGCCCCAGTGAGAAATAAACTGCGTCTCTGGGGAGGGGGCTGAAAAAACTTCATAAAAAGGAGAAAGGAAAGCAGCAAGGGGAGGAGAAGGAGGGGCTGAAACAGCTATAAAATGGATTAAAAGAGCCTTTTAAAGCCAAATTCGTCTTTGGCTTAAGCATCCCGCAGAGCGCTGCGTGCGCACGGCGTGACCCACAGGGCTGCACCCTTCATACCGGTAACCTGGGCTCTCCACTACCGCAAAAGCAGCGGGCAGCCCTTCTAACCCCTCTGGTGTTCATTTTTCCCCCCTGGGCCGTGGCTTTTCGGAGCTGGCAGCGTGCCGGCCCGTACCTGTCATCTCCGCCATGTCCCGGCCCGGGATGCCCATAACGCGGCCGCACGCCTCCATCTGCTGGGCCACCAGCGGCTTGGTGGGGGCGAGGAACAGCACCTTCCCCGAGGGGAACCAGCGGTAGAAGTTGTACATGACCACGGCGGCCACGAAAGTCTTGCCCAGCCCCGTGGGCAGGCACACGAGGGTGTTGGCCAGCAGCGCGGCGCCGGCCATGCGCTCCTGGTACGGGCGAACGGGCAGGTTGGTGGGGTAGATCCAAATGGCTCCCGCCGCCTCGCTGAAACCCGGCACCGGGCCGGGATCGGCCGCAGCCGCGGCTGCCAGCAGCAGCTCGTCATCGCTGTCAGGGTCCGCATCTTCCCGCTGCTTGGACCCGCAACCGGGCCACACCTGCAGCAAGGTGCGCTGCCGGCCGCCGCTCATG
>VWZN01012394.1:51434-63607 GCA_013396955.1 Regulus satrapa | reverse complement strand
CAGGGTTGTCCCCTCAGGGTTGTCCCCTCAGGGTTGTCCCCTCAGGGCTGTCCCCTCAGGTGTCCCCTCAGGGTTGTCCCCTCAGGGCTGTCCCCTCAGGTGCTCCCAGTCCTGTGCCACAGCCCCCCAGAGCTCCTCCGGCATTCTCTGTCCCCCTGCTGGCTCCAATGAGGCAGGCCAAGAAAGCTCAGAGCACTGCTGGATTCCTCGCTTTTATTACAAAAATGGGAATGATCACTTTGATCAAAATGAAAAAAAGTTTTGCTCACACCGTGGACATGAAAAACTCTAAATACAAAACTCATCCCAAACACAGTTTGTGCTTTTAAAAAAGAATGAAGGTGGTTCAATCCCTGCCCTCCCCGCTGCGGGAGCCGTGTGGCAGCTCTGCCCCAGGCAGGCAGCAGAGCAGCTCTGGGGCAAAACCAACCCGAACCCCCACAGCTTCACCCACTCAATCATGGAATCATGAGAGCCACGAGAATTCTTCCGATACTCCATAAATTAGTGCAGGGAATTAAAAAATTCGTTTATGGTAAATGAGAATTGTACAGAGACCATTTATCAGTTACCAGCACACGAATCTTGCTTCACACATACCCCGTGAGCAGCAGCTCGGTTCACATGCAGAGGACCAAAAGCAGGTGGCACAACAGTTCCTTCACAGCCCAAAATTAGAAAAATATAATTTTTTTAAATTCCATCTTTGTTGAAACTGCAGCACAGTGAACTCCACGCCCTCCGGGGATCAGGTTGTGTGGTAATACTGTCCGTAATTCCAGGCATTCTGGTAGTTGTACTGGAAGCAAACAGAGCAGCAGCGTCAGCCAGGACGTGCCCGCAGCCCACGGAGCTGCCCCAGCCCCTCCGTGCCCAGCAGAGCCCCCTGGCAGGCAGGGCTGGTGCTGGGACACGGCCCCATCCCTCACAGGATCAGGACCCCCAGGATCATCCCCCCAATCCCACCCTGGGGTCCCTGGCAGCGCTGTCCGAAGGCTCCTGGAGCTCCGGCAGCCTCGGGGCCCTGCCCATTCCCTGGGGAGCTGTTCCAGTGCTCATCCCACCCTCTGGGGAGGGAGGAACCTGTCCTGATCTCCAGCTGAGCCCTGGCCCAGCTCCGGGGTCCTGCCATTCCTGCAGTGCTGTGTGAAACTCGGGCGTTTATCCTGGCCTAGCACTGCACAGTCTGTGCTGGGTGAGACTCCTCCCACTGCCTGGCTTTGGAAAGAATTCCCAGCCTGGCTGCAGGCAATCCCAAAGCTGGGCTGCCCAGGGGTTGTGCCCCCGTGGTACCAGTGCTCTGCCTGCTCTGGGGCTCTGCACAGCCTACATAAAACCACTTCAAAGCTTCCATGGATTTAAAAAATGTGGATGTGGCAGTAGGAACACGGGCCAGGGGTGGCCTTGGCAGAGCTGCCAGAACAGTTGGACTGGATGGTCTTAGAGGGCTTTTCCAACCTCACCAATTCAGTTCCAGGCTAAAACGGCCTGGAGGAAGAGCCCCAGGGGACAAGCTGGTTCCCTTGCAAGGCACAAGAGGAGTTAGTGCTGGAGACAGCCACTCCCTGTCCAGGCACACAGGAAAGGGGCACCCGGCCTGGCCCAGCAGCTGCACGGAGCACAGCTCTGCTGCCCTCCGCCGTGCCTTCCTGTGGCAGGACAGCCCCCAGAGGGACGGGCAGTGCTCCCTGGCAGGAGCTGAGGCGCGCAGGCTGCCCTGGCAGCCCCTACCTGGTACCAGGCGTTGTAGTTGTAGGCGGCCTGGTTGACCTGCATGTCCCCGTCCATGAGCTGCGCCGCCGCCAGCCCCGCCTCCTCCGTCAGCAGCTTCTTCTCGTCGGGCTCCTCCGAGCTGCGAGGGAACAGAGCCCCGTGAGCACCCCGGGCCAGCGCTGCTCAGCTCTGCTCAGCTCTGCTCAGCGCTGCTCAGCTCCGCTCAGCTCTGCTCAGCTCTGCTCAGCGCTGCTCAGCTCTGCTCAGCTCTGCTCAGCCCAGCACGGGGAGGGAAGGACAGTCTGTGCGGGCTTAGAGCCGCTGCCCAAAGTGAGACAGCAAAGGCACCTTCCTGCTGAGAGACTGAGTTATTTTACCTCAACAGCTCAACAACTTATTTTCCTAAAATGTTTCCATCCCTGGAAGCGTGACCAGGATGGATGGAGCTCTGAGCAGCCTAGGGAAGGCGTCCCTGTCAGTCGCAGGTTTTAGGGCTTTAATGTCCCTTCCAAGGCAAACAATTCTGTGAAATCTAAGGCAGCACAGCTCTATTGAGTAGATACTTTAAAGGACTAAAGCCAAGTGATGGTGTTCTCCCAGCAGCGAGCTGCCCAAAGCCCCCCGGGAGGCGCCGCCCGCCCCGCCCTGCCCCGGCTCGTACCCGTACCCGTTCTCCGCCCGCCGCTTCAGCGTCTCCTGCTCCTTCAGCAGCGCCTGGTGCTCGTCGTAGGCATCCAGGAGCCTGCGGAGAGCACAGCCAGTCAAGCCCTGGCAGCCAGCTAAAGCCCTCGGCAGTGCCTGCGGGAAGCTGCAGCAGTGCAGCAGGAGTGACCCACCCCCAAGGGGGGCAAGGCAGCTCGGCTCTCTTCACTGCCGCCCCGGCTGCCCCACCTGCTCGGCTCCCCTCACAACTCGATGCAGTTCTTATCAAGCTCCTTTTTGTCAGCGCCTGCTGATGTCACTCCCAGCAGCACAGAGATGTGCGGATCGATTTTTAAACGCTGGAAGTTATTCCAATCCCAGAGCAGCACCTACAGCCCTTTCCCATCCAGCAGGGAAGAACAAGTGCAGTTAATGCAGCGCAGGAGAGTCCTGGCTAAAATTCCCACCAGTACTGAGATAGCCCCTCATCTGCAGCATCTCACAAAACCTGATCACACTGTGCCCTGGGTGAAAAGAGTTCCTCATACTCCTCCTGTGCTCTGGGATTATTTGGGAACTGCAAAACTCCTTGTGTTTGATCTGTCTCGCATCCCAAACTTGCACTCACTGGCTGCCACGCAGAGGCAGCAGAATTTAAGGACAGCTATTATTAGAAACGTACAAAGCAGAAAAACTGACTTGTCATTAATCCTTCTGGGTTATTTAGCTGCAAAATGTAAATAAAAACAATAGACAATTAAGAGGAAAAACGTACCGCAGCATTGAATTCAAAACTTGCATTTCTGGTGTACCCTCCCACACAAGTGCCCAGCTGTTAATAGTGCTGAGCACTGCAAATCCAACCAGAGCAGTTTGGAAACAAGCAGCAGCTCCCAGGGAGCAGCCTCAAAGGACACCTGTGTCACAGAGCTGTCCCATTCCCTTCACAGGGCGTAGCAAGGGAAAACCAACCCCAGGAAAACCTGGCAGGCAGCAAAGCTCTGCTCAGTGAGGTGTTGGGCACTTCAGCAGAAAGGGGAATTATCTCAGAAGAGATTCCAATTAGGAAATCTATTCCTGTTTACAAATCTCTTCTTGTTTGACACCAGGAGGATGGTTTAGAAAAGCAGCTGCTCCTTACAGAGGATGCTGATGGCACCAAAGGAAACAATTTTACAGGAGCTGCTGACCCCACCCTTTTCCCAGCACACTCCCGATGACCCCAGTTAGGCCACTGCACACAGGACATCTTACTTGTTCACATCAGACCCGAAATCTTCCAAGAATTCCACTTTTCTCTGTGAGAACGTGATCCTCATTTTGATGGACAAGGCCCCGTGGACGGCCTTGTCAAAGCAGCTCAGGATGTTCTCCTCGTTCTGCTTGAGGTCACCACTGTACTCCATCTCCAGCAGGTTCAGGTACAGTTTGGTGTTTTCCTGTGCAAAACAGGCATTAGGAGGTGCACACCTGACCCTGCCAGCAGGCATTAACTCTGTTACACACCACCATTCACCCCCTGGACACAAACAACAGGCAACAAAGGGATTTTCCTCTCCCCCTGGGCGGGTTTGTGGCACAAAGGGACCAGGAGTGACCCACACCACAAACCCAGGTGCTGCACTTTGCTGGCAGCATCTGAGTGCCAGATATTCCCCTGCTGCCACCAAGCACCCAGAACTGCCCACACCCAGCACTGAACACATCGGGAACACATTTAAGATTCTAAAAACAAACAAACAAAAAAAAGGTGCAAAGCACGTTGTGCTTCTGATGGGAAAAGGGTGCAAGCTTCCAGATTCCCAAGCTGGGACCTTGGCAACGTCAGTTTAGAGGGACTGTTGTCTCCATGCAGTAATGGGACACTACATCCAGTTACAACTCCTGTCATCACTGTTGCCATGACTGACACAATGCTTCAGAAAGAGAGGAAAGACACCAGGGCGGTTTGAGTTTTGGGTAACGCGGCCAAGAGGGAACAACACATACTTTGTCCAGTTCTATGGCTTCTGACAGCACTTTTCTTGCCTTTGGCAGGTTTTTCTGCACTTTGAAGAGGTGCCGGGCGAGTTTGATGGCATAGAAGGAGGCTTCACTGATGGACTTGGCATTCCTGACAGCGTCTTCCAGCAGCTGCTCCGCCTCCTCCATGTTGCCGTGCCGGCGCTCCAGGCTCACCCTGCGCAGGCGGATCATGGCCAGCCCCAGGATGCACTCCTCAAACGTCTTCAGGATCCTTCTGGCTTCATCAATGTTGCCTGCAACGGGCAGGGAGGTGTTTTAGGCCAGGGCAGCCCCTGGAGGTGCCCCAGCAGAGCCCCCCTCCCCGGGGCAGGGCTGCCCTTACCCTGCTGCTCCTCGAAGGCTGCCCACAGCATGTGCACCATGGGCTTCTTGGGCAGGTGGATGGTGCAGGCCCTGCTGTACACGTGCCTCACGCCCTCGATGCTGTGGTTCTCCATGTATTTGGCGTACTAGGGTTGGAAACAGAGCAGAGACCAGGCAGGTTAAAGCTTGTATTTGTCTCCAAGAACATGCCAGAACGATAAAATTCTTTTGTTTAAACCCATTCAGCACCTTTATGGAACCACTAGACTAGTTTCTGTAAGGAAGGACGTAGAGAGGCAACGCAGTTGGCAAATGCAGCAGTCAAATCTGGTTGCAAGCAGACCATCTCCTAATGCAACAGATATAGTTATAGATGAACAACGTTCCACAGGGTACAAGGGTTAGTCACCAGGTCAAGGTGTGCACCAGCAGAGCCGTGAGCTGCCTCCCTTACCTTGATCCAGAAGTCCTCATAGAGGGCACATGAAATGACACATCTCTCAAAGAGGACCACGACTCGCTCGTGAGTGCCATTCTCTATCTCAAACTCTAAGTACTCTTTCCAGTTTTTCAGCTGAATTTTCTCCAGAGGTTTTACGTGAAAGTAAGGCCTCTTGATCTGCAAGAGTCACAGGATGCAAGCGGTGATTACAAACCCACCACCAAGGGGGCTCACGCGATCAACAGCACGCAACCAGAACGCGCTTCCGGCATCTCCGCGGCCCCTCCGCATCCACTCAACCAGGCATGGAGCAAGGGGCTCACTGCACCGCAGTCCAAGCTCCAGGCCTCCTTTCCCGAGAGCTCTGGGAGCGCTGGGAGATGCTGGGGGAGGAGGCAAGGCAGCCCAGTGTCGGTGAGGTCAGGGCCACCCTGCCCACGAGTGAACCCAGCCCACAGATTCAACTCAGAATTTGGTTGAGTCATGACGAGGAAAGACAGAGCAGTGAACTGGACTTCCTATCAAATATTTACATCTATCTGCTCATAGCAAGACCAGGAATTCAGCAGCATTGTGTTGTTATTGATGGCTGCAAGAGGGGCTGGGTGGGACAGAGCTCAGCACAGAAAATTAAACATTGCTCTGCTGAAAGTGAAACTGCTTTGTCTGGCATCCTGCCAGAGAGCTTTGGCTTTTTTGCTCGCCATCTTTATTGCATCTGATTATGTCTCTCCTGTGCTGCAACTTCCTCTCAGATCCAAACCCATACAAACGGAGGCAGAACTTACAGTGAATTAAGGAGAATCCAATTCTTCAAAGCCACCTGAAATTCAAAGCCATCCCTCCCCCCCTGCTCCTCACTGATCTCTGGTGGGAACCCAACATTCTGTGCTCACTTTGCCAAGCTCACAGTCCCGTCCCTGCCGCAAACAGCTCTAAGCCCCCCCAGCCCCTGGTGGGATCTGTGCCCACCCACCCTGAGCTTGGCATGTCCAGTCCCTCCCAGCCCCTCCAGAGCAGACACTGCTGGTGACAAGAGCACGCTGCAGCCAGCAGCAAGGGGAGCTGTTCCCACCCCTTCCCGGCGTTCTCCAGGTCCCACAGAGCGGCAGGAATGTGGGACACTGCCTGCTCTGCTCCCTCCTGCCACGGATCACTGACACAGAGCTCGCTGACAGCGGCTCCCCACTCACTCTGAGCTCCTGGCCCGGCCCCACCCCGCGCAGGAAATCCCTCACCCGACCCAGAAACAGCCTCGGAAAAGCCGTCCCACATGGGGAACACAAGGGACTCTCGAGAATAAGGAGGAAATTTAAAACAAGGACCAGGTTTGCCAGGAAGGAAAATATCGAGACTGTGAATTAAAATCTCCCCTTGTTTTTTCAAATGGAATCCAACTTAACTCTACAGCAAAAGCTGTATATTTGCAGGGACCAAATGATTAATTAATTAATTTTAATACATTATACATAGGAGATCCAAATTTACACACCTGATTAAGTGTGTAACGTCAAAATACAAGACCACAGGAGTTTCCTTCTCCTCTGAGCACAGGCTTACCTCATCCCCTCATGCCTTTGCACACCCCAGGGCACGAGCAGCACTAACTGTCAGGCTCAGCAAACACTACAGCACCCTGCCTCTCTCCAAACACTGCTCCGAGACCTTTACACCATCAGCTGCCTCCTCACAAGAAAAACGGCAGAGAAGTGAGACTGTTCCACCTCTGAGTCTCTGCTCAAACCCCCCCAAAGAGTGGAAGAGAAGGCTGTTGGACAGAATTCCCAGCTCCCAGTCCTGCTCCCAAAGCACTTGTGTGCTGCCTCCCACAAACCCCACTTACCGCTTCCTCAAACGTCCACCTCTTACTGACTTCGTGCTCGTTGTGGTTAAATATCTCCTGGTGGATCTCAATGATTCTGTGCCTCATGTTCTCTATCTCAGTGATAAGCTAGAACAGAACGTCAGAAAATGTAACACAGGCAGGCACGGCATCCCCTCTGTAAGTGCTCCCCGTGCCGGTGACGCGCAGGGATTTCCCTGGCCAGGGAAGGGCTGGGCCACGGCCTGCTGGAGCCCTGGCCCTCAGCACACACAGCTGAACTGGTGTTTATCCTCTGCTAAAGCTGACGGGAGATTAAGGATGGATTTGGAGCCAAGTCAGCCCCGCCTTCAGGATGTCTGTGTTTTCACCATCAGCCTTTCCTAGGCCGGTCACAGCCTGAACCTGCCCAGCCGCTGCTGATGAGGAGCGTTCTTAGAGCAAGATCCCAGTCTGCTGACCTGGAATAATTACTGCTTGCTCCTAAGGTTTTGTACGTCGCTTCTTCCATTTTCTAACTCATTTCTTTAACACCTCTGCCAGCACTGGAAGGGGCTGCCCTGTTCCCACAGGAGCCACAGTGACGTGCAGGAGCTCTCTGGGCACAGCTCAAGGGGCTGTGGCAGAATCCCGGCCCCAGAGAAGGGCATGGTGCCCACACCAATCCTTGGTGGGGTCAGTGACGTGCAGGAGCTCTCTAGGCACAGCCTGAGCTGGCTGCAGTGGCCCCAGGCAGGGCGGGAGATGCCCGGGAGGTGCTCCNCGGTGATGTCCTCGGTGCCGCAGGGCAGCTCCTCGCCGTCCTCGCCGCTGTGGCCGCTGGCGGCCGCCAGCTCCCGGCGCAGCTGCACAAACTGCTCCGTGGTCAGGAAGTCTCGGGGCAGGTTGTTCTGGATGTGCTCTTTAAACCTGCCAACAGCCAGCGAGAGGCGCTGCAGAGGGGCTGCTCTGTGCCGCTGCCCGGCAGGGCACAGCCCTCAGCCCCAGCGGTTCTGCGGCCCCGGGGGCCCCGGGGGCTGCCAGCCCTCAGCCCCCTCACCGCGCCCTGCGGCAAAGGGCAGCACGGCAGGTGAGAGCCCTTGCCGGGCAGCAGCTGCCAAGGACTAAGGCACAAAGGAAACACTTTGCTTTTCCCACGCCAAGAGATCTGTGGAAGTTATGGGGTGCAATTTAACGGAGGCTGCTGCTCGAATCTCCCTACCAATGCAGAATTCCACAATCTAAAACTTAGGACTCCTCCTTAGTCAGTTAAATTGGTGCTCCACCACACGCGGGCACTGCACGAGTATTAAAGTCCAAAACTGCTCGTTCTGATTTCTCAAAGACATCCTCTCTTCTTCCCCACCCTTCCAAAGCCTGTCCTTATTCCACAACAAAACCTCGGAATTTAACTGAAACCAAATTCCTGGAACGCATCGGCACTTTAAAACAATCAGTCCAACTGCCTGAGCACAGGCATCGACTCCATCAGAGCCCCAAGTTCTCTGCTGAGCACTTCCAGCTCCCCCCGTGTCCCCTTTACCTCTGGAAGTGATGGCTGTAGAGCTGCGTTGGGATTCCCAGGATGCGGTCATAGATGGATGTAACTTCCCTTAGGTTTCCCTGGTCATTTTCCCAGTTTATATACATTTCCCAGAGTCTGTCAGAACGGAAATCTGTCCCAGCAGCCAGCACTGCGTGTTCATAGGCTCTGGAAAAGGAAATTGTTTTACACCAGTTTCTGGATGCCAGGAGAGAACAAGGAAGGAGAGTCCTGGCTCCTGTTAAAGGTTATGAGCGGCCTCATTTAATCGAAACCAGACTTATATTAATTAAAAAGTCTTCAAAGTGTTTTCCAGATATCTGCAGCAAGGTGTCTAGAGATTCTGAAAGCTCACACTCATTTTTTTCCTCCAGCACTCCTTCCACAATAGAACAAATAAAGGCAACAGCAAAAGCCACTGGCAGGAACACAAGATATGATGAAATACAGAGCCTTTACCACTTGTGCCTGGCACAGACTCCAAACCCACCAGTGCAGCAGTGCAACAGCCCAAAGCTGTGCAGCAATCCTGCAGCTCGATCCAGACTCAATTCCAGTTCAATCAAGCCCTTTCCCCAGGGTAACTGCCCCTGCCAGGCACAGCGAGCTGGCACATCCTAGCTGTACCCTGGAAACCACAAGGAATTCAATCCCAAGATGCCAAGTGCTGCACTAAGTACTTCTTAACATCCAGTCTGAAGCTCTCAAGCCTGACTTTTGCCCCTCGTAGCACAGTGCTCTGTCTCCCCCTCCTTACGGATTTTGGCACCGTATTAATTGAAAAACCCTGGAACTGACACCAGGTTGTTATGAATTGTCCCTAGAAACACAATAACGTGACCCCAGAGGTGTCTGTGGCTGTGGGGCTGCTCCCAACTCACCCCCGGATGGTACTGTTAGTTTCAGGATCGGCAGGGTCCAGGGTCTCCTTTAGGAAGTTTATATAATGTATCCAAAGATCAACACTAAGAGGAATTGCCTGAAGCCCTCGGCGATAGACCTATGAAGAGAACATGAACTGTACTTCAAATCCTTAATGGGGTCCTAAGAGAGAGGCAACACTGTGTTATCCGGTGAACCTTAGAAATACTAATTACTGGAATTTTGTTTAAATAATCTACCATTACCATTCGGGTGGAGGTTGGATAGAACATGGCAATGTTCTGATCTCCACGTGCGGAGTCTTGATCTTCAAAGCGCAGCGGTCCCTGCATTCTGACCAGGTTGTGTGGGCAGGCTTTGGGGTACAGACCATAGGGCACAGACCCATTAGAGCATCATTGACAGCGTCTGACCAAAAATGCAATAAGATGGAGCAATTGTGACCAGCAAACCAACTATATTGCTTTGAAAATGAGTAATAAATGGAAGTGACAGAAAAGCCCTGCCCTACTTGTTAAGCTGCAGTGTAATACAGAGGCTTGCACTGCAAAGCTTGACAAACTGTAGAGGTTTAACGCACCTGCCAACAAAGAGAGAGAACATTAGCTCCAAATGCCACAGCTGTGACACGTGCAAACGCGTCCCTCGAGCCCTGGCCGTGCAGGGCAGGCACTGGCAGCCCAATGACTCGCACTGGGACAGTCATTGCTGGCTCTGGGACTGGTGGCAGCGCTGGCCCCGGGCCCTACGTACCTCGTCTGACTGCTTGACGTTGTCGTGGCGCTTCTCCAGGTCCGCGTACTTCTTCCAGTACCCATAGCAGTAGGGATAGTGTGAGAAAAACCTGTCAAAGGCTTTCCTGGCTGCTGGCAAGTGGTTCTGTGGGAAACACAGGGCCAGCAGTCAGTGCTTCTCCCAGGAACAGCTTCAGGTCATTGAAATACCGTTATTAACACCGCGTTAGAGATGCCTGGTGTTATTTTGACACCGATAACCCGGGCTGCTGGAAGGTGTCCCTGCACCTTGGTGGCAGGGGGTGGAACTGGGTGAGCTTTTTAAGGTGGCTTCCAACCAAACCAGCCCGGCATCTCCTGATTCGCTGACGGCGGCAAGGACAGCTGCCCTGGATCAGCGCCAGACACGGCCTGGCGCCCGTTTGCCACCGGAATTCCCCGACTTCGCCGTTCCTCCTTCATTCATTTTGGGGAGAGCGAGGGGAAAGAGGCAGGTACTGACCTCCTGCTCCACGTACTGCAGCAGATAAACCCATCCCGTGAAATCCTGCGGGTTGTCCTCCACTACTTTCCAGAACTTGTCAAAATCCGGAGGGAAGTCAGCCTCGATATCTGTGGTCTGCAAGCTCTCAATGTTTGGGATCTCGCTCTCCTGCGTGCTGTCCTCGTGCAGGTCGGGGGAGCTGTCGGGGGACTGCTCCATCTCGGTGACGCTCATGATCTCGGTGCTGAAGTCCATGTGCTGCTCGTCAGGCGCGCTCTCGGCGCCGGGCGCGGCGCTCTCGGGGCCCGCCGTGGGCCGCTCCTCCTCCGTGCTCTCGGCGTTCTCCATGGCCTGCTGCGCCTCTGGACCCTGCGGGGACACCCGGCGTCACCGCCAGCGCTGCCGGCTCCCCAGGAGCCCGCCCTGCCAACCTCAGCCAAGAACAACTACACCCGAACTGCACAGGAACCCTCCGGCCCGAAAAGCGCTGAGACCACCAGTTCTATAACAGCTATACAGTTATACATGGCTTTCTAATAGCTGCTCTAAGCATATACTATATAAATACTATATATATGTGTGTGCGTGCATACTATATATATGCATATACATATATACTATATGTATATATAGTATACACTCTAAGTATAGTTTTCTAGNGCATATACATATATACTATATGTATATATATAGTATATACTCTAAGAATGGTTTTCTAATAACTGCTCTAAGTATATACTATATAAATACTATATATATATGTGTGGGTGTGCATACTATATATATGCATATACATATATACTATATGTATATATATACACATCTACTCTATATGGTTTTCTAATAACTGCTCTAAGTATATACTATATACATACTATATATACATATACACTATACATGTGTATATACACTATATATACACACACATATATACTATATGTATATATATACACATATACTCTATGTTTTTCTATTAACTGCTCTAAGTATATACTATATACGTACTATATATACACATACACTATATATGTATATATATACACTATATATAGACACATATATACTGTGTGTGTATATATATAAATATACTCTAAGTATAGTTTTCTAATTGCTTTTTGAAGTGTTTCTGGCAGCTTGGAGCCCCCCGGGCTAGTGAAAGGTGTCCCTGCTCACAGCAGGGGGTGCAGCTGGATGGGCTTTGAAGCCTCTTCCCACCCAAGTTATTCCAGCAGTGCCAAGCCCACCACGGACACCTGTCCCACAATTCATTCCATTTTCCTCCTCAGTAAAGCCGGTAAATCCTTTGTGAAATAAACGGGTGTAAAAGGTGCCCTCAACACCTAAAGCAAAGACGGGAATGGCCGTCAGCCCTGACTCAGTCCCCATCAGTGGTGTCCAGCCAGCAGCACTAGAGGGCCACAGCAATGGCCTGGCCCGGCTGCAGCCCCTCTCTGCCACCCGCAGCCCGTGCCGGGTGCTCTCCTGCCCCGGGACAGGCTCTGCTGTCCCTGCCGAGAGCCTGGCCCCGCTGCCCTGGAGCCCCGCAGGCTGCGCCCCCTGCCCGCCCGGGAGCGCCAGCCTGGGCAGGCCCGGGGGAGCCGGGG